>BQKZ01000315.1:25903-119143 GCA_036244855.1 Temnopleurus reevesii
AAATCTTGCCTTTCTACTGAAGGTAAGTGCCGAACACTGTCTTTTGTATGGGAAAGGGTGGGCTGGAACCTAACCTAACTTCCAAGACCTATTAAATTGGGATTGGTGATTTGAAAAGGGTAATTTGGGGGGCTTTTCAAATCACCTTTCCCTCTGCAACACGGGCAGTATTGCATCAACTCCATAGCTCTATGGAGTAATCAAAATGTCAAAAAATGTCAACAAATATTCCAGAGAGCTATCCGTAGCTACCTTAAACACACATACAACATTATTGTATGATTTGTCATTTTATCATTCTTCCAGACCTCTGTCTATGTCAGAGAATCTGGCAAAGTTGGCCCACAAGATAGACTTTGCTTCCCAGTCTGCTGATGCTGATTCAGCAGAAAAAGAGACCTCTGAAACAGAAGACAAAGATGGTACGACTTCTTTCCAGCAGCCACAGTGGCCATGGGAATCAGTGAGAAACAAAGTCAGGTGGGTGTCAAGAAACCTTTTGGAGACTGAAACTGTCTCTTTAAGTTATGATGACAGCGTATACAGAGTATACAAACAATTAGTTTATAATTCATTATTGAGAATAATTATAAATTGCTGGAGTATACCTATTTGAACTGTAAGACATTTAAAGATAGCCAGCTATTCTATTAGAAAAACTGTATAGAATAGAAATTATTTTTTTTTAATTTGTATTCTTAATGTTTTTGTGTTTAATCTGATGAAATATACCTCCAGACAACACCAAGAAGTTCAAGTTAGGGCTGTAGGATTTGACTAGCTCTATGTATGTTGCTCACCACTGTGAACATGCAAGAGTTTTACAAAATTCTGTTTTTTGTTGGTTTAGGCCAATGAGGTGATTCCCTGTTTAATTTGCTCCCCTTGCAAAAATGATATAATGCATACATAGTTATGCTGTGTGAATAAGATCATTATTTATTTCATCAGTTGTTTTGGTGGTTTATTCAATATGGTTTGATTCGTACTCATTATTACCTTTCTGTTTTCAGGGCTGCATTGACAGAGATGAGTGTCCTGTCTGATGTTCTCCATATAGCCAGATCAGCCAACAAAGAACAACCATATATGGTGCTTGACCCTGTATCTGTTGAGGGTATTCCTCCCAAACAATATAACTTGCAGATAGTTGAAAAGAAAAAGGTACAGTAATGTCCATGTCCTCTACAAGTATCAATATTCATGTTATGGGTTTCATTTAGTTTTTAAATTAGAAGCAAATATATTTATGATGTTATTTTGCTACTATGCTTTATAATATGAGATTTAAAGGAGAAAGTTGACCACATATTTTATCACACATAATCAATGTAAAAATGTGAACTGTACTTTTTGAATATCTCCATAAGTCTTCATTCGGGTCCTCATGTTGCATAAGAATATATCTGTGAATGCCTAACGGGCTCTAAAAAGTTGTTTGCTTTAAGTAGGAAGTACAGTGAAACCGCCTTATAATGAGGTCCTTAGGACCATGAAAATTACCTTGTTATATCAGGTTCCTCACTAAATCATGGTAAAAGAACAAAGAACTATAAAGAGCTGGGAACAATAAAATCACCTTGTTATAACAGGTATCTCGCTATATCCAACCTCTTTATAACAAGGTTCCACTGTAACAACCTTTTTGTTTTAATGGTCTTTTTAGTCACACCCACAAAGAGGTTAAATTAAAAAATTCAGTTATTCCATAGTATATCAAGCCTTAGATTTCGTTGATTTTAGGGCAAGGCCATTTTTATTTTAGGGCACATTTTTATACTACAGCATGAATGGGGAAAAGAAAAAAAGGGCACCTAAATCTCCAAGGCAAATGAGCCTTTTGTGGAGGGCATGAAGGCCAGAGTATAGGGCATCCAAGGCCATGGCCTCCATGGCCTTTGATTAATTTAAGCCCTGGTATATCGCAGGATTATTAGGTTAATAAGCAGATAATAATAATAATAATAATAATATTCAGTTCTTTTATAGCGCATAACACATAGCCATAGCATGTCCCTATGCGCTTACACAGCAGAAAAAGAAATAACAGAATGGAGAGTGGAGAATAAAGATCTGCTTTAAAAAGCAAGAAAACAACGTACATTTGATATTGTGCACTGGGCTCATGTACAAATTTCAAATCTGCCTGTTAGAGATGTCACATAATTTCAAAATCGTTTATACATAGACTTATTTGTTTGATTGAAACATTTCACTGAAAAGGAATGGAAAAGAAAAGTGTTCTTAATATAATTTATTCATCAATTTGTGTCATCAAATACATCAAAGTTGTTGAAAAGGAGACAAAAAATTCCACTTAATATCTTGCACTTTTTTAGAGTCTGGAAGCAGCAGCTAACATCTTGACAAGTGGAGCAAGCCGCATGTTGCAGACCAAGCGCTTCGGAGGCAGTGCAGAGAAGAAGAGTGCCAAAGATGATTTCTTTGGAGAGCTTCATCGTCTAAGGATGCACTGGAGGCTGAAGAAGATTGGAAACAACATCCTGGGTGATCTCAGCTTCAAAACAGGTAAGAACTGAGAGCCCTCAATTTTTATCAAATTTGGAAGCATGTGAATGGCATTTATCAACTCTTATTGGCATACATTATCATATGGATACCTAAAGATTTAATAGATTCTATTAATTCATTTTTATAAAAGGGTATTCAAAGGCCAGGGAGAGTGGCATGGCTATCAACCATTTTGAGCCTTTGCTATTCACTAGTAATACTGAGGTTAATCTAATTGCAACTCCAGCCAATGATATGAAAGCATCAAAATATTATTGTAATACATATTTAAAGATAAATATTTTTGTATCTTCTATAGTTTTTTTTCTCAAAATGTTAAATTTGTTTTACTTCAAGAGTATTTCTTGTAATATAATATGATGATAAACATTGAATAAGGCCATTGGCAGTCTTTATGCAGTCCAGACTAGAGATTTCTAGCCCAGAGAGCTAATCCATTCTATCCATAATTCCTCCATGTACCTTTTTCTTGATACCCTACAGCTGGATCACGTTTCTGGCACAGTGGAACCTTTGAAGTAGCCAAGTCTACTAGCCAGGAGATTGAGGATGCCGAGCAGAAGGGGATTCCCCCTTGTGCTCTCAGGGTGACACTCCCATCTGATCTGCAGGGCACTAGCTACATACAGGTGCTCATACAGGAAGGTAAGCACTATTCAGGGATCTACAGTTTCTGTCATTCTTGCATATTTCATCTTTCTTGCACTTAATTTTACTCTTGAAGAAAGCTGTTGGTCAAATGGATCTTAGGGTATCAACTAAATACAGTTGCTTACTCTGGAAGATAAGCATCAATTCTTTGAAGTTTCTATTTTCGTTATTTAAGAAAAAGGAGAAAGTCAAATGGATGTACCCCCTTTCAGGGCTCCTAGCTACAAGTAGTTGATTATTGTTGAGCTTGAGGACTAATTCAGGGAATTGCAATTCATATTATTGTTTCTGCGGAAGAAGATCTTTCAAAACAGCATCCCTCTCTTGGTGTTCTGAGATTGACACTCTCAGGAAACCTGCTGCATGCTACAGAACCCATATGAGAGCAATGTCTCTAATAATGTACACAGGTTAGATTATTTCTTGAAATGTGTTTTTAACGCACACAGAAGGAACCATGTCTCTGCCAATGTTCACTGATCAGAGTGTTCAAATGAAAAGTTAAAACAATGTTTATGCTGATTCCGTTGATATTTTATAAAAAAAAACCAGGTCAGACTAATATTGACAGCACCATACTACATAACCTCAACAGGAGCAACGTTTTGACCAATTCACCAATTTTTACAAATAGTGAGGTTTACATTTTTTGCACTTTGATGTGTCTTTATCAACCCAGGTCAGACTGACATTGCAAGTGCTATGCTACAGAACCCGAGTAGAAGCCATGTCTCTGCAGATGCCCACTGGCAAGAGAGGTTAGAAGCTGCACAGAATGTACTCTTCTGTAAGGAGCTCTTCGCACAGGTATGAACAAGAGTTAGATTATATGTTGAATTCAAATTTGTAATATTGTGGAAACTTGGTGTTTATTATTTTTCCTAGTTCAACGTTTCTAAGTTTATAGTCTTGATTGATGAAGTTTCAAATTTACAACATTTTTGAAAAGTAGTATTATATAATTTTCAATGATTGTTGGTCGCGACTCATATGTGATAAATCAGATCACCAGAAAAGACAACAATTCTCAAAGACAAATTTGGAATGGTAAACCAAGAATTTGAATGTCAGGTGAACTTGTAATAATCCCTGTGGTAGCTGAGTAATACCTGGATTATTTTTCTGTGCATGAAGCCAATTTTTATATGATGTACATTCCAACAAAAATTGAGAATTAAATACTCTTTTTAATATTCATGAAGATAATAGCCGGTGTGATATGTTTTTTGTTATGAGCTGAATTCAAATGCTTAAAATGTTATTTTTTTTCAACAGATTGCTCGTGAAGCAGTTCAGCTGAAAGCACCCATACCTCATGTGGTGGTTGGGAATCAACTCACTTCTCATATCTTCCATGGTGTACAACTCTGCGTTACACTGTGTCATGATACCAACATGGACCGAAAGGTAACACCAGATAACACAGACATTTAGTGTCACTGTCATACTAAAAGTAGTGTATTTACAGAATTTAACAAAGAACAATAATGATTATAATGATAATAATAATAATAATATTTATAATAGTTATTTCAGCAACCAAAGTATTGTCATGTTTCTCTTTCACTTAACAAACTTCCCTGGCTTCCTCCTTCCAAAAGTATCCAATACTGCACAATCGTTCAAACTTATTAATCACTGTCTACAACACTTCCTCATTTTATCTCCTCACACTTTTAACAGTAGAAAACTTCATATTCTCTTTGCTCCACCTGTGTACCTCCCTATATGATTCCTAAGTCCAATAAACAGGCTGGTTTTGAATCTTTTCAGTCCCTGCCCCCCCCCCTGACTTTGGAATAGTCTCCCTGCATCTCACAGCAATACCAAATCACTTGGCCTTTTCAAGAAACATCTCAAAACCCCTCTTTATGATTCCTAATGTAGCTTAATGTAGGTCTTTCTAAGCACCTTTTTGTATTCTCTGGAAAAAGCGCTATATAAATTCAAGTATTATTGATATCATTATTAACAAAATTAATAATAACAATAATTAGAATAGTAATAATGATAATAATAATAATGCAATAATAATAGTCTATACCCTATTTTGGCAGGCATGCAAATACCAAATCATAATACAAAGCACCATTCCCCCAACATAGACTGCCAGCCAAAAGATAAAAATAAGATAAACAGGTTTTTTATGAACCAAAACACTCCTTATTTTCACTTGAATCAGCAAATTTGCCCAATTCATACATGTTTTACATTTTTGCTAGTAGACAAGGAATATACATGAAGTTGAGCCAAAATGGATTCTAAGTAGATTCTAAGGATTATATACATAGTAGAGACAGAGTGGATTGTAGATATTTGTAGCTAATTGCATTAATCAGACAATATGTTTTTACTCAAAACTTTATGCATTTCCAGAGAATTCTGCTTCCAAAAGTGAGTGTAAGTGTCTATGTTTTAGGTGTATTAACTGCTGCATGATTGTGGTTACTTTTTGTCTTTATCATATTTTGTATACAAGTATATGATGTGATATATCTTTCTGTGTTTTCGTTTAAGATATGAATATTGATAGTAATCTTTGAGGAAGGCCCATTGGCATTGCATGATAATCCAGAATTTAGTATGGATAAATGTCTGTGTATCAGAATCAAAGATCGTTACTATATAATTGCTATTAAAAAAATGTACCCTCTATTTACCCCTTTTTAATCTTTGTGAAAATTGAATTTGAATATTTTACCTGCATATATACTCATTTTGTATAGTATTCTGAGAGTCCATCAAAATCTACGTTTAGGTTTGTATGACATTTATTTGAAAGGAACTTATTTGTCATTCAATTCGCCTTTCGCCTTTGTCACTGTCTTTTATTCTCTGAAAATATATTGACTTTACTCATCAATTCCTTCCTCATCATCATCATTATTTATTTATTTATTTTTTTACTTCTGCTATTTTACCAGTATGAAATAATTTTTGTTGTCTATTTGTAAGAATTGTGCACAATGTTTACTTTACCTTGAACAAATTTAAGTTGTCAAAATTACACATTGAAAATACAGTGGAAACCCACTCACAGTAATTGTACTGTCAATTCTTTCCAAGTCAAACTTATTGATAAATCGATTAATTCCCCAGTCGATTTCATTTATTCATTGGAACAAATTATAAAGAAGTTGACAATCAAATTTCTCCTACGTCATACAGATTTATGTGGTCCCAACAGATTTGACTTGGACAGAGTTACCTGAATGTAATATATTTATCTGAAAGAGGATGTTTCAACAAGGACTGTTGCAAAAGTCTGCCTATGTGGCTATGCTTTTTTTTGTGTGTGTTAATGCAGCGGTATTATGTTTGAATGCTAGGTCATAAAACTACTGATGATATGTATAGGACTAGTTAAAAAACATTTGAATATGCAGATCTTCTATACATTAAGTTTTTTTGCATGCCATTTTCTATATACTTGTGAATCATTTAGATGTTAAAAAAGGTTTAAAACTTATCAATTTATTGCACCCTGTAACATATCAAAAGTTGCCATTACACCGATGTAAGTCATCTTTTCAGTTGTGTTTTCAAGTGATGTCGTGTTTGGCCATTTTGGAGGGTAATATAAAGGGAGAACTTTGCATTAGACCATTAAAGTAGATGACTGAACAAATGTTTTATTGCTTTAACTTTCTGAACACATCTTCCTATCTTCAGGCGGAGGTAGCAGTGAAACCGAACCACAGCCATGCCCTAGAGCATTCCTTGCATCAGTTGCTACGAGAGCTTCACCGTGGTAACCTGAACGGCGCCACACCAAGGCCAATCACAGCTGTACACACATCGGCAGCCAAACGTAGAAGGATGATGTCACTCCAGGCTGCAGGGCATAAGGAGATTGCACAAGGACAGCAGACGTAAGTATAAATGTCGGAAATTGCTTAGCCATTGTAGTAAATTATCAAATCATATTTGGAGAAAGAAATTCAGCCATAGATTAATAATGCAGTCCAACCTCGTTATAAAGAGCACTAATATAGCGAGATCTTGTTATAACAAGGTAGTTTTCCTGGTCCCATCTCTTTGTATTTTATTGTATTTTGGCCCTGATATAACAAGGTTTTGATATAAAGAGAACATTTTTCTGTCCGAAGGACCTCGTTATAACAAGGTTTGACTGTACTTCTAGGAAAAGAATTTTAATTTAAAATCTATTTCGGGCATTTATTTCACTATTCATATTATTATTTACAAAAGCATATTTGGTATTCCTGATTGAATGCTGAAATTTATTCTGTTGGAGGTTGATGTGTCTATAACATTCTGTTGACTGACCCTTCAAAAATGATATTGCCTTTGATATTAAGAATGTCAATTCAATTTGATGGTGGCATCCGAACTGTGATTTGACATAGGGGTCTCTCACCCTGAATGATGTTTGTCACTCTGTCATTTTCTTATTTTTTTCAGGGAATGTCTGCTGGAGAAGATTTTGAAGCAAGCAAAGCATATTGTTCTGAGACACAGGTATAATTATACGAGCATTTTATTAATTATTTAAAAGTCATGATTATAACCTGCTTTTCTTTGATTAGTGTCATAAGTAAGAGTTTCGAATAGTTTCATTCTGCATGTAATAGGGTCATGATTATTGAAACAATAAATTTTCGCAATAGAAAGACTGTCATTATTGTTGATGTATAAGGGAGTACTGACATTAGCAGTGGACGTTTGAAGTCATCAAATTATTGGGGGATTTTATGTCCTGAGATTGTTATAGTCACTAAAATATTTACCCTTGTCTCATCTACTGCCAGCATTCTATTCTATGCATATCTGCATTTTCTATTTGCTTTATGGTTTGGAAGTGAAAATAGTCCACATCCACTTGGTACAAAGAACCATAATCTATATTCAACTTCATCAAATATTTGTAGTATTGTATGCTATTTTCCGTGGTAAGTTTTAGAGTTGGTTAAGACGTATGCGTCCAGGCCCACCTTTGAGGATCAATGGTCTCAATTCTACATTCAATCTCATTCAAAGATATTCTTCATTAATGCTGTCTTTTATGTTTTTATTTGTTTACAAGCTATTAGATGATATTTCTTTATGAATATGAGAATTATCATCCAAATAGTTTCTGGGATGCAATTGATTATTGCCCCTCATTATTTTTTTCTTGCACTCCCTCTTCTATGCTGTGTTTTGTGTATAATTTTCCCTTCTTCTTGCACAAATTTCGTCTCAAGCACACTTCGGAAATAGTAGATTTAGCGCCATACAAATTGTCCATATTATTATTATTATTATCATGATTAATTCATTACTAATATCCATATTTTATGCAGGGTTGGCAAATTATTAGACGATATGTCAGCGGAGTTTGAAGATCCATGCATTCAGACCCACTGGGGTGCAATGACCCAACCGCTCCAATCAACGGTCAAGGTTCATATGACGTCCAGTGGATATATCTATGAACAACTTGTCAGGTAAGGAAGTTGGCTAAGTGACAGGAGGGCAAGGTTACACAAGTAAATTAGATGAATTCTCAATACCACTAAGGCATGTGGTCTTTACCTTTAAATAATTAGGGTTGGATGACTATAACATGTTTTTTACTTTGACATTACTGCATACATATTTACTGTAATTTGTCATAATTAATAAAAACTAAAATAAAAAAATCAGATTGCACCTTTTTCATATGGTTTGTTGGTAGAGGACAAGCAAACAATTTATTTTTTTCTGGCCTTAATAGAGGGTAAATTTATACAATCAATCTTCTTATAAATGATTTTGTGTTGTATATAAAAGATATGCATTTTGGCTATGAATTTCTATATTTTGAAGGTCCCCTCTCCACCTACATGTATGTGTGGAGAATAAGAGCATACAGGCTATGCTGAAGGATGGACGAGTTTTCAAGCTTACACATAACCTCCAAGAACTAAGATAATTATTTCCTTTTGTATTTTTTCCATGTTAACTACCTTGAAAATGTGTATTTTTAGGTCCTCTTTGCATCTCTGTGTAGAGACTGAGAGCATACAGGCCGTGATGAAAGATGGACGAGTGGTCAGGCTTACACATAACCTCCAGGAATTAAGAGATCTCATCACATGTATGGTAAGCTATATCTGTTTATTTGATCGAAGATCAAATGTGGCTGTATTCATCAATACTTTCTGCGCTTTTGAGAATATTTTTGTTGCCACATTCAAAATAAAGAGTGATATCTGATGAAACATAATGAAAGGTTCAATTTGTACTTGATTGGTTGTGGGAAATGTGAAATTATGAATTTGATAAAAGCATATTACAAAAATTTCTTTAAATACGTTTCATTACTTTACAATTACTCAATATTAACCAAGTATTTATTAATATGCTAATACATTTCAGTTGGAAGTCTAATAAAACTTGCTGAGTTGACCCTTCATAAATCAAAGGTCTTACATGCTTTTCTTGTCAACTATGTTTTTAATCCCTTACCAATGGATTTCCTCCAGTTGAAATTATTTCATTGCATTCAACATATATCGCGCTGTGAGTACTTGACTAAGTTTAAAAAGTGAAGGGAAAAAAATCACGTGAAATATAAAAATTTGATTTATAATTGTTGCCATGGTATTCTTTCATTATTCTAGGTATCCCAGCACCAGGTTCTGATCCTTGCACAGCTGTGTAAACACATGAGCATGCACATGTTACAGAACAACCTTCATGTAGGAACAGGACCAGCGGCTAAGCTAGGGAGCACATCGGCAATAATGTTCACCACACCCAATGGACAGAAGTGAGTACATATCATATAATGGTGACATAAAACCTGGTAGTCTAACCTCGTTATAAAGATCCTGTGGCTCTACAAATTTGTTTTTTATTAAATTCAGTACTGGTATAATAATTGATAAAAATGGGGAATTTTTACGTTTCCACAGAGCTCATTATAATAAGGTTCAACTGTTTATTTTGTTAGTTCCACCATTAAATATTCCTGTGGTAGACTTTATATACTAGAATGAAGTGATGTCCAACAAATTTATACATCAACCCATCTCCTCAGGAACTTTTCATAAGTAGTTGGCATTGATATTGGGCGAACCAGACTCCAGATTCCTTCATGGTCGAGCAATATACATGTGTGTATCAAGCCAAAAGACTCTATTTATATTAGTGCCACAGAAAATGAAAATTTGTCTTATGGACAGATGTACATGTGTTACAATCATTCACCGACATCTTCTCATTTTGGTATTGCCCCATGATGTACAAAAATACTGAAAAGCAGGAGAATAATGCTTTTAGGTCAGCAGTATTGCAATCATTCAATTTTTGTCTCACACCAAATGACTCCTCCATTGTTTTTGCTAAAGATTTATTCTAGATTGTTTCATACATCCCAACTCACAGGACGGTAGCTGTGCGATCTGACCCACTGGAAGGCATCACAGTGATGGTACAGGGGTGCAAACCTTCCCCCCTCCTCCCCCAACCAGAGGTCCTCAGTGATGTGGTGACTGATGAGAAGTGGGAGAATCTACCCAAGGGATTCCGCGAGGTTGACATGGCTAGGATGCCAGGACGGAACTTCATTCACAAGATGGAGATGTTGTTGGCTACCCTGGCTAAATGAACTTTTGAACAAATACAGTCGTTTATGTAACTATAATAGCAACAGAAAACTTCTTTTGTGAAATGGAAGAATTTACCCAAGGGATTCTGCGATGTTGATATGACCTGGATGCCTGAACTGAACTTCATCCACAAGATGGAAATGTTATTGGCTACTCTAGCAAAGAACTTTTGTTTGCATTATCAACAGCATGAAACTAGGAATCCCTCCCAATTTTTTTGAGAACTATAATATTCTGGTTTATTCAGGAGAAGGAAATGCTTCCATCAAACAACTGAAAGTGAATTTATGGAGCAAAGATACCTGGCGGAGTCATCTCTTGTAGGAAGAAACTACTCGATGTTTAGATTCTTCATTTCCATTAGCAATTTCTCCCAGTAAAAGGAAGACTTACTTGTAAAAAAAACGTCAGATCATACTATCAACCCTAGCCAAGTGAGAAGGTTGAGCAGACATCCAATGGGTGACTTCAAGTACGGTGTTGAACGCTGGTGTTGGTGTTGCAGCAAAACCAACACTAGCCTCAGCACCAAACTTGAAGTGTTTCGGTGTTTGGGGTAGACCTCGCAAAATTCTGACATATTTCCGGTCGTTTCTGTATCACTTCTGTAAACTGACCAACGGTGTTAGGGCTCGGTTTACGGACCATTTTGCTCTCTCAACACCAACACTAACACCGCACACCGTACTTGAAGTCACCCAATGTGACAGGTCCTCCCAGTATTGAGACCCCAATGGAAACTCGGAGTAACAAGACGTTTGGGACCGTAAAAATACGTAATCTTGTTATAACATGGTTATAAAACAGTAAGTTATAAAGAGCTGGAACCAGACTTCACATTTTTATATCAGGAATTTTATTATATAAGATCTCTTTTTACTGAGTTTCCCTTGTACAAGAATCAAGTTCAACTTGTAACACTGACAACTGAAAAGTAGCACCTTGATATGTGCCATCCAAGCGACCACAATTTTTTTAATGAAGAAAAATAGGTTTGATCCCTGATCGTGTCATTTGGATGGTATTATTAAATCCTGGTGCAAGATGTTACTAGTAATACAGGCAACTCTGCACAAATAAAAAATTCTTGGAACCACAAAAATCTATTATATTTAGGAAAAATTTGACTTTGAAGAGGTTATATTACAAGTTTGAAATGATTTGTTCCAAAAATCACTGGACTTAGGCGATTATTCGACTTAAACAAAAGATTTGGGCAGAGTTGACTGTATTCACATCATATATTTATAAATGTCTGTGAAACTCAATTAACCTACACTTTTATGCTAGGTATGGACTTATCCGAAATACCGGTAAGTGACTCACAAATATTAACTCATAAAATAATGCACAGCCAATTGTATTTCGGTCATAAGAAAACTTTCCTTATGATGCAAAGTTATTGGAAAGTATGGTATATATGTAAATTCATCATTAAATTACTGGCAAATAAAAATATCTTATGTGCTTTCTTTCGCTTGTAATTCTCATAATCTGGGGCATTTTTTCTTTGAATTTCAGCATTTTATCCATCAGGGCCTACATTATATCATCCTTTTGCTCAAGGCCTAAACCATAATTGTCTGATAGCCCAGATTTTATCGTAAGAAGTACTCCTTCAAATTAATTCTGGTATAGCCCCCAGGATAGGACCATCAAAACTACCTTCTTATCAGGACTCTTGTCAGTTCGTGTAATTTCTGAACATATGTTAATGTACATGTACCAGCTAAATTATTCTGAGAGTAAACTGAATGAAGGCAAAAAGTAGAGTATTCATGGTTTTGATATTGTGAAGTATATTTTTTTAACCACAAAGATAAATTGAAATAAAACATTTCAATTCATTTAAGTGCCGCTCTCGAAAGAAGACAAAAATTACACCATCAAGATAGAGTCTTGCTCTAGTAGAGTTAATAATTCTTCAAAATTCCATAGTGTGCGTATAAGGTCCATTAGTTTCCATTGATAACACCTGTCTATTCCCATACGTTCCATTCCTGACTTGACAATTGCTTTCCGATGTCCTTGCATTGCTCGCAAGTGTATCACAACAGAGTTCAACAAACTTTTAATAGAGTTCTCTGCCCGTATCCTTAGGGATGTTGGCATGGTATTGCATCATCTTTCCCTTGGCCTTGCCTCCAAGTGTTGCTTGAGGAACGATGAGGACATCGCCAGGAAGGTCTAGGATGGAGACTCGCTTGGATCCTTCTATTGCCTCGCTCAGTCGAATATTTAAAGCAAATTTTGCTGTTGAGGAAGATACGCAATAACTTGTTAGGACAAACTTTTAGCATAAATTACATATTAAATTATCTTATTACATCAAATGGTTCATTGCGTAAATTGTTCAAAACATATTAACAAGTTTGCATACAAAAGAACTTGAATACAACAGTTGGTTTAGTTGTCTCTTTGTCCTGAATACCTATAAATGATAAAATGCCTGATTCTCTTGCCTGGTTCCTTGTATATAAAGTTAAAATTTTCATAATTTTCTGAAACTGCATTGATGTAAGGGAAAGAAGATGAAGGAAGATACATACAGTCAAACCTCATTATAACAAGGTCCTTGGGACCAGAGAAATTATCTCTTTATATCCAACCCTTGATATATCAGGGCCAAAATACAATAAAATACAAATAGATGGGACCAGGAAAGCTACCTTGTTAAAATGAGATCTTGTTATGTCAGTACTCTTTAGAACAAGGTTGGACTGTAGTAAATTTAATTACCATGGGCGACCATGCCTTAATATGGCATTGGCAACTATGATCCGCCCCATCCCTATATTGTCGATATGTCAAAAAGATCTCCCTTGTGTATTTCCGTCGGCCAGACTAGGTGGGACCAGGAAAACTACCTTGTTAAAATGAGATCTTGTTATGTCAGTACTCTTTAGAACAAGGTTGGACTGTAGTAAATTTAATTACCATGGGCAACCATGCCTTAATATGGCATTGGCAACTATGATCCGCCACATCCCTATATTGTCGATATGTCAAAAAGATCTCCCTTGTGTATTTCCGTCAGCCTGACTAGGTTTTACATAATTTCATAGAGTGCTAGTTTAAGTTTAATTGAAACAAGAATGGTAATGTATCAAAAAAATGAAAGAATGAGTGTGTATGTGTGTGTATGTGTGTTTTAATGTGAGTATACAAAAGGAAGGAAAGTCAACAATGGGATACAGAGTCTACTGTGAGAGAAAAAGATTCATATGGATATGAAAAGAAGAAATGTGGTATGGAGGATCAGTTATAATAATGATTCGGGAGGTACTTTGAAATCGAAGAAAAAAAGAGGCCTGAATTATCGGAGAAAGATTCTTACCCATCTTTTCTACTGTATCTTGATCTGCATCCTTCAAGAAACACACATAGAGAATGATTCCTTGTCCAATCTGTAACACAACCAAGATACAACATGAACATCTACTTGGTCTTGGGTAGTTATAAAGTTATCCTTCATATGGGGTGTTGCTCAAAATCAACTGCAAATCAACTGCAACTTTCCAAATTGTAACACGCATTTTCATTCGCGCATTTAACCCCTAAACTGCTGAACATTTTTCACGATGAAGTAAACTTCTGAAAAACATCGATCACTTTGATCTTTATTTTCATGTACAATATTCAGGTAATAGCTATTGCAATTTTTAGTGAATAACCTGTCTTATAAACAATGCTTTGAATATGTAATTAGGGTCCAAATCAAAGTAAAAATAAAAACCCTGTATTTAAGCTCTGTGTGTATCAATAATGAGTAAGGAAGAATTTGACCCATGCCTGAATATATCTTTCCATTGTGCAATGCTACTGAAGTTTATAAGAATTCTTTNGTATGCGCATTTAACCATACGCACATGAAACAATGCTTTTGATTGGCACGTTCCAATCAACTGCAAATTGCGAACAATTGCAACTTTTGAGCAACACCCCCATAGACAGATTCGGCCACCATAAATTATGCCAGCCTAGAGCTTCTTCTGCCTGGGATAAAGCTGTATCAACCAAGTTTCCTATATTTCTTAATATCAATTCAAACATAATTGCCAGATTATCATGATTATTAATTAGAATTAGAATAATCCTGATACAAAGTAATTAAGTCTTGGGGTTGCAAATCAGGGAATGCCTATAAATCAATTGTGATGTAAAGGAGAAGTCTAAATTGGAGAGGAGAAAATTGACAGACAATATCTGTTTAAAAATTATAAGAAAATGTCAGCACAAGAGCGACCCCAAGATGCACAACTCTGAGACAACTCTATCAATCAGTCACAATGATTCAAGCCCACACAAAAAAAATTCTTCCTCGTTTACTAATCTAGTCTACCTGTTCACTGAACACAAGGAATGCATCCTTATTTTGTGTGCTACAGCTATGGGGGTTGCTTATTTGTCATATTTATTTGTTCTCTGATCTCAAAGTGTAAGCATATTTGATCAAGTGCTGCAAGCATAATGACAGATTTAGGGGGAGCTACCACTTCTGATACAAAGGCTATGAATTTGTGGAAACAAACCTCCACATATTCAGCTTCTACATCGTAAGATGGAGGACGGACCTGTAGCCTTGCTGACAAACATTGCTGAATCACAAGCTTAGCTGTGGGATTACTTGTGTTCTGTTTATTGTCTGCCATACCTCTATCAAGCAAACTGCAAATTCAAACATAAAAAGAAACATTTATTTTGATTTACATATTTAATTTAAGCAATCAGAACAATTAAACTACACTGTAGAATTGAAGACTAAATACAGTGAAAGTCAAAATATTTTGGTTACCTTTTATCAATGTAAAGCCAAGAACAATATGGGATCAGACTGACATCACTGAATGAGCAATTTTGTTCTGAGCATTAATGGGGATATCAGATATTCTGAATTATAATGTACATCTGTCTTTTTTTTGTATGATAGGAGCACATATTTGAGGTGAGGATTTAAAAAAAAAATTATTATTTGGCTTGTCAGGCAAGCTCAGCGTGGGGCTCTAGATTTTAGCCTAGCCTCCCGGGGAGAAACATTTGTGTGAAGACCTTTATTTTATTATTATTTTTTTTTGGGGGGGGGGGGCCTTGTCAAGCCAGCTCAGCTCCCCCCCCCCCCCCCCACCCCCGGGAATCAAAATCATTGGTCGATCACTCGTTTGGGGAAGGGCGGATGTGATTGGAATTTTGTCAGGATATCAATCAACTAGCGACTGAAGATACTAAACTAATTGCTTACTCAATTAGTTTAGTATCTTCAGGCGCTAGTTTATCATGAGTTAGGCCGGGAATTTTTTTTTTTTGGGGGGGGGGGGGGGGGGGAGGGCGCGTAAACACGAAAGGTGTCTTGCCCCTGAGAAATTCCAAATTAAATGGAATATTCAATTAAATTCAATTCACTTTCTTCACTAATTCATTGCATAAATAAAGATTCATGTTCTCATCTAGCACAAATTATATGAAAATACAAGGAGTAGGCTGGGACTCCAGACGAAACAGAGCTTGCGGAGGAGCCCCAAGACAACAAAACTAAAAAGTGAGGAAGACATAGCAACAAATTATAACAAACCAGTAAGTATTTGAACTGAATTTTCCACTTATTGAATGAAATGCATTTAAAAAAATGACTTGCATATTACAAAAGTGCTCAAAGTTAACCCACATAACTTCAGCTAACATGATGTAGATTAATGTTATAAGGAGTAAGAAGGGAGCAAATAAGTTTTTTCATGATCAATCTCTGAAACTAACCTCCGAATTAACTTTGTAAGGGCCTTTTCACAGCATTTGCCAATCATATTTCTTCATTGTTTGAGCCGGTCTTTGAACAATTTGTAGAATTACCTTGAAAACATTCAGTTTTAAAAATTCACATTCAACAAGTGAAACTACTTTTTTGATTGAAGCTTTATGTCAGTAGCAAACTGTCTAATTCAAAGGTGAATTTTATTGCACATTATTGTAATGCTGCGTTTGACTTGATGTTCATAAATAGTCTATTTAATTGCTTGTTGCCCAATAGGTAGGTTGGGTTTTAGAAAATTTGAGCTCCGATGATATGTAACCTTGGCCTTGACTTTTGATATGAAAATGGCACCAAAAAATGGTTTCTTTGTAAATTGTGTGTAAAGATAATAATAGAAAACATTACACAAAAGTGACCCACAACTTTGATTCAAACGCGAGACCTACATTGCTGTATTTTGCACAGATGGGCATAGATATATATATATATATATATACATATATACACTATATATGTACTGTAAAATTCATAGCCTTGTAGCAGTTCTTAGCAACCACTTTCTTTCAAATGATATTCATTTCCATATAAACAATACATAATGTAAACAATAAAAAGCATAAGCTAAGCAAAATTTAGTGCAATTTTTTAATCATATTTTCACAGAAAATCATCTAAAAAGAGTTGTATTTGTATCAGTTGAAGTACAGGTGGGACTATTGGAAGACTTGGTCCCTTCCTGTGGCTGTTCTTCATCTAATTCCTCCTTTTTGTCCTTCATCCAGGCGGGAATACCTCAGAATTTACAATTTTTCTTCTTCTTTGGCATATTTACTTGCCAGGTAGACAATTTTCTATGATAAATAATCGGCGAATTCTCACTGTCATTCTGTGTTCAATGCAGAAAGGCTTTGTCAATAGGCTATGTTGTTGTGCAAGAGGCTTAGCTGCATATACTCTACCAAGAGATGGCGCTAGACACCCCTGAGATACCTCAAACATTTTCAGCCTTTTTCCAGAGATTTTGGTCTATTTTTGGCCAACAAAGTTGATGTTTTTATTCAAAATTGGCCACTTCCGGTTTGCAATAATTCCACTTCCTGTTATCAGAGGCCTTCCAGAGAGTTATAAATGTTCTTTTTTTTTCCATAAATAGGGGCATTTCTGAGGCTTTTTGGGTCATAATTCTTGTTTATAAGACTACATAGAATGACTTTAGCCTTAAAATCAATTCAGTATTTAGAAGAGACATGTATTTTGGGCAATTCCAAGAAAACTCAAACTATTTAAGCTGTACATTTCTCAACAACTGTTAGATAAAATTCCTTTAAATTTATTATCTATCTGAAACATACTTCTGGGATCACAAAAAAAGAATTTCATTGAAAGGTTTCAGAGAACTGTAGTGATTTAACTTGCCTATTTTTTTATGCATAACCATGTACTTATTCTGTATCGTATTTTAACCAATCACGGTCGACGATTGTGTCGAGCAAACTTCGACCAATCAGAAACTTTCCCTACAGCGTAAAATTTTCCATCACGGAACATGCTTGATTTTACGTCCACGCTGTTTTTGGTATTCGCGGATCGAGAAGAGACGCGATCTTTAGACACGAGTCGAGATTGATATTTCTTTTCGAAATGGGAGCATTTGTATTGACTGATTTTGCATCTTTCCGTATTCAACAATTTATACGGAACACAAAACTTTTCTCCCCGAATCTCTGGCGTTTCGAATCTTAGTCATCCGTTTCTAGCTACGTTTTCGATAATAGCTACTGACTGATTTTTCTTCGCCCCGAGCCTCAACGCAAACGACATGACAAAGTTCGTTCCTTCCCGACACATCGAAACATTGGACTTGTCATCGCCGAGAACTCTGGCGTAGTGAATGTGCACCGCCCGTTCCCGTATCGTCAATATTGTCAACATTGTCAACATCGTCAACATTGACTTTGCTTGTAGCCTTCGACAAATCAAATCGTGCGAGGGAACATTCAACTCCTCGCCGCCCAGAACTCTGGCTTCGTGTATTTTCATCGTTCGCTCTCGCGTCTAATTCAACGAAACTTTTAACGCTGTCAACGCGGTCAACGTATGACAGTCGGTTTCATTGACATTGCCGTCGTCGATCATCGAAGCCAACTTCATTGACTTTTTCTTCGTAATCCGAACTTCACCAATGTGTTTTATCAGCCGACATATTTAACCATCGACAGGATTGTTTATTGCACCGACCTCGAACATTAAATTCCGCATCGTTGAATCGACGGAAACGTTTATTTATCCTTCAACAAGATTCAACACTTTCAACGCCACTTTATAACTTTGTATCTTGAACAATTGGACGTTTATCGACCGCGAAGAACTGAAAGTCTATTGATGTATTTCTTACGAAAGAATGATATGTTAAACTGCTATTGTCTCGTCATTGTTGTTCTTTCATTACATTATTTATTTAACGATCGCTACTTTCTTATTTGTGCTTAGACTTGAAAGTAGATATTTTGCAAACCTTTTTCATAAACAAGAGTTTGCAAAGAAACGTTCTGATTTATGACTTGCTATTCATACGTCATACTTGCTTATATTTTACTCCATATTTCCATTGCTGATTATTGTTGATGATTTTTGCTGGTTATGATAATTTATCGTGTGATTGATTGTTGTTGAATATCTTTGAATATTATAGACCGAGATTTTAAATCACATCAATATTCTCCAGTGTGTGTTTGTTCATTTGTTTGGGAAGAGTTAAAAACCAGGTAGATTGGCTGTGGTACACATCATCATCCCTCATACTACCCTTCCACACCATTCGCACTAAAGAACTAAACACCTGAAATGTATGAAATGACAATTTGCTTGAAATTGCAATTTTGCATTTTAAACACTATTAAAATCTAAATGAAATTATCCTTATCGTCAAAATACTGACAAAAAAACGGAAAAGGAATCTTTTTTTTTCCAATGGGAGATGGGGTAAATAAATAAAAATTGTCTTATATTATTTTAAGAAAAGAATGATTCATTTATATTTACCCTAATTTCCTTTTTGCTGCATACATACGACTTCTAATGACTTCATCCGAAGGATAGAATGCTGTATCAGTTGTTGGTGGCTTCAGGCCATCTTGAGACAACTCTGTCTCCACAAAAATCCGCAGATGTCTCTTCATCTCTCCGAGTCTTGAAACACCCTGCCCAACTAGCTCACTTAGTTTATGGGACACCCGAGGGTGGATCGGCTTGAGGAATCCTGTCGACTATGGAATAAAAGTGAATATTCTTCAGGGGAACAGAAAAAAAATAATGTAGTTTTCATTATTCTCCGGAGCATATCCAAAGTAATTTTTGGTGTGTCAATGGTTCAACCTACATTCTACTCATTGGATTGTGTTTGGGGATTTAAGGTAAAAATAAATATTAAATTGATTGATTTACTTTACTTAGAATGATGTACAGTTACATTTCTAATTATAGGGAAAAATAATATGCAATGCATAGTTAATAAATATTCTTGTATTCACACCTACCAATTGTTCAAAATAACACTCGAAGCATATTTAAGCTGAAATAAATTAAATTACAAAATGAATATTCAAATATGAATGTTTATATATATTCCAAGGAAACACTGTTGATCAAGTTTACACAATAAAATCACATTTTGGATCAATTTCTGAATTTACAAAAATTTTAGTATATATTTTAAAACTAGATGAGTAGTTTACCGCACGCAGTCATCATCAACTTGCTTTTTCTTGTCCAATTAAACTCCCTTATACAATTTGAACATGATTGGACAAGAACTCTAACATGTAGGGCAATCAATGGATATTTTTTAAATGATTTTCCAATATCATAGCAACAGTTCACACAGTAACAGTGATGCCTTGCACATAAAATAAACAGACCTTTTCTTCTCTGCATAATACACCTCCATATCAAATTTGAAAATGATCAAACAAGAACTCTAACTGTAGAGCATTAAAAATGAACCTAAACTCCATTTTTCCATGTGTAACACTGATATTGAGTCCACCGATAAAATGTGATGAGCTCTTTTCTCACCCCATGATACACCTTCATTTACAAAATTCATAATGACCTCTTGCAAGGGAAGTTTTGCAGCAGAACATGGAAATGCTGCTGACCTGTACAACAAGGCCAAATCCATATGGTGACCAGACATATGCTATAGCAATAATTGTTCCAGTCCTTAATTATTTGGAAGAGATGTAGGGAATGGGTTACGTTTCCAATAGGGTTATTTCTAAAAAATTATGTGAAAAATTAAATTAGGGTGAAGATTATGTTTTGGGTTAGGACAGACAGTTTTCATACTATACTTTTTGCTAGAATAATTGTCACAGCAAATGTCACGGATTCCAGGTCAGGGTGTGACATCTTTTTTTTTACTTCTCTTTTTTAGTAAATATATTTTAAATCTTTATTTGTAACTACTGTTCATATATATTTTTATATCAATTTACCTTTCCTACATCATGACCATTGTGATCATGTTTGTCAGGTAGACTTATATAAATACGAGTCGTGGTATTTATCTCCTCTTCTGCTTCAATTGCCTTCCTAATTTCACCACTGACAAGTTTCTTCTTCCAAACGGAAGCATCTTGGCTAACCTGTATAAGATCAATTTGGTAAACACATCAATCCTAAAAAAAAAAGTCAAGTTGACCCCATTCAGATCTCTGCATCAATTTTTAACAATAGCTGCAAAATTTTGATGCAAAATTTTGAACACACAAAAGCATGATATTTCCCTTTTAGACAACTTGGCATATTTCAGCCTAAAATTTGTCTATTAATGCATTTTTTATCCTTAAAAAAAAACAATATCATGATTATCTTTGAGATATGACCTACCATTTATACTATGTACATCAAATAACATTGTATTTTTGTAATTCTGCAACACAAGCGGGCCGTTTGCTTGAAAGTTGCAATTGACTGCAGAGTTGCATTTTGATACAGGTGTCAATCGAAATCACTGTTTCATTCACACTTTGTTGGATAGCGGGTGAATGAACGAATGTGTTTCAATTCACAACTAATTTGCTGTTGACTTGCAGTCAATTGCAACTTTTAGATCAACATCCCCTATGTTATAAACGAGAGCAAAGCGCATCAACATAAATAGTACTGGGTCAGGTCACTATTAATTTTTTTTTTGAAAAAAAATAGCACAATACCTTGTAATCAGGAAAGCGCATAACTTCTTTCATCTCAATGTGGGCAGTGCAACTCTTCTTCCTGGATGGTTGTTTCAAACGATACATTCTCTTCCTGGGCAAGGGATGGTCTTTCTATAATTTGATAAAATTTCAGTGAAATGAATTAAAGAAGAGGTATTTTATCTCAATCATTCATAAAAAGAGGCACACAGAATCAATTATGATGTTCAGGTCAACCAGACTCAAGAGTTAAGGCCCATTAAAGGTAGAGTCTAGACGAATATCATCTTTTTTCAACAGTGGCAGAAAAATAATTTCTTATAGATATGAAATCATAATTTGATATTTTTCCACGTTATTTGTAGAAAATTACTTTGGCAGGTTATTTGTCGAAAATTACTCAGTTAAATGTTATTTAACAACACAATTAATATTCTTAATATTAATTGAATGTATTACAAACTGTAACCACCATGTCCCAAATGTTGTCAATTTTCCTGGCTATCCCATTATTGTTTTCAATATTGTATCTTATAATTAAAAATGCATAACTTCTTGAGATGCCTGATTTTCCTCAAATTTGTTTTTGCCATTTGCGTAATTTTTCTGTGGCTAGTTGAAAAAGATAAAAATCATCTAGACTTCCACTGTTTAAAGTTTAAAGGATAATCTACCACTGTGTTGCCCTTTCATAAACGTTGTGATGTCCTCAAAATGGCGCCTAAACTCAAAATTTAATTCTTTTCAAAATGGCGTCATAAAATTTATGCAAATTCGTCCATAACTCCGTAAATATTAGACATTTTGCTCCCAGTTTTTGATATGTTGTAGCTGAGGCAATTCTGCACAAAATCAGTAATCACGGTTTTTCATTTTGACAAAGGATCCGTTTGTCTGGTGATCAATCATTTACGTGTGTGGAGTTAATTCTCACCTGGAGTTCTTCATCATTTGCTTTTTCTGCTCTTTCCTTTGCGGTAAATCGTCGGTCTCTTCCGAACATGCATGAGAAGGTCCTTTTATAGGACCCTATAATAAACGGAACACCATCTGGAACAACCAGGGAGTTATTGATGTCCGAAAAGCGAATTCTTTGTTGCATCACTATATTAAAAAAGAACATAAGATGTAAAAGGAAAATATTAGATGATGTACCTTTAGATAATCCAATATGTAATGACACTAATTTGTGTTTCATAAGCAAGTAAATACTTTGAATTTTATGAAAATTGTGGTACTTTCTATAACTCTTGAAGGTGAGAAAGCAAAAGCTGCAAAGATGAAATTCATTCATTGCCTCATTGTAACCATGTGAATTTGATGAAAGATCTTGTGAGTTGGTTTGTTGGTCAGGGAAACAATCAATTATGAATTAATAATCCACGCTAATCAATGAAAATACATTGGCTTCCATCTAACAATTTCACACAAATAAACTGCATTTGTCACCATTTCAGTAATTAATAATCAAATTTCTGCAATTCAATCAATTACATTGCACAGTTAAAACCACAATGAAATTGTATGAATTACATATCTTTCATCTTTTCTTTTCAAACATATCAATTGAAATTTAAAACTAGATGAATCCTCGACTGCGCACGGTCGAAATTTATGCCTCCGCCATCACGGAATCAGAAAGATATGTACTGCTTGTTCCATGCCATAAAAAATCAAAAACATTTTACAAATTTTGACCCCACGAACCCCAAAACTCATAAGTTCTTCCTCACATGCTTATACATAATTGAGCTACACACTGTAGGTTTGAAAGAAATTGGATCAATTTTTCTGTTATTTATAAGTGAGCTATATCGGTTGACTTTGTACAAGTTTTTTGCCCGGTGACCTTTGACCTTTGACCCACTGAACCTAAAATCTATTCAATTCATCCTAAGATGCTTATACATATATGAGCCAAGTTTGGTCAAAATCTGTACAGCAGTTCTGAACTTATTGCGGTAACAAGCTATTTTTGGTGATTTTTTACAAGTTAATATTACCATTGCAGCTGAGATGTTGCAAGGTTGTAAACATGTTGCCCATATTTTATATGTTGCCGATGTTGCAGATGTATTGCTAATATAGTTGACAGTGTTGCGAGGGTTGTACATATGTTGCCAGTGTTGTATTAGTGTTGTCACTTGTGGTAGGTGTGTTGCTGATGTTGCTGGTGTGTTGGCGAAGTTGTAGTGGTGTTGCCAGTGCTGCTTGGGTGTTGTCAGTGTTGTATGAGTAATGCCGATGTTCCTGGTGTGTTGCCGAAGTTGTAGTGGTGTTGGCAGTGCTGCTGGGGTGTTGCCAGTGTTGTATGAGTGTTGCCCATGTTGCTGATGTGTTGATTATGTTGCTGGTGTGTTGCTAAAGTTACTTGGCATTGCCAGTGCTGCTGGGGTGTTGCCAGTGTTGTACGGGTGTTGCCAATGTCGCTGGTGTGTCGCAGATGTTAATGGGGTGTTGCCAATTTTGTATTGATGTTGCATTTATTGCTGAGATGTTGCCAGTGTTGTATGAGTATCGTTACTTGTGGTAGGTGTATTGGTGATATTGCTGGTGTGTTGCTGATGTTGTAGCGGTGTTGCAAGTGTTGTTATGGCATTGCCAGTGTTTCTGGGGTGTTGCCAGTGTTGTACAAGTGTTGTCCCTTGTGGTAGGTGTGTTGTAGATGTTTCTGGAGTGTTGCTGATGTTGCTGGTGTGTTGCCGATGTTGAGCGAGTGTTTCCACTTATACAATGACTTCCAACAATTATTTGGTAGGTGTGTTGCTGAAGTTTGCTGTGTCTTGCCAGTGTTGCAGTCATATCATCATGCAACTTATGGGTGTAAGAGAGCCCCCGTATATGGGTGTATTGCTGTTATTGCAGATGGTTGTCATATATTGTTTTATATATGGATCCGTTGTTGAATGGTTAATCATGTTGTTGCAAATATTGCAAAAATTTTCATATGTGGGAATATGCAAAATCAATTTAGGACCTATCACAATAATATCTGAGATGTGGTTTGACAGAGTGTCCCTCATCCTGAAAGTGCGAATTAATCCCTACAAAACAATTAATTCAAATGAGATCGCAGGGAACAGTCAGCATTAACACTACGAAAACGCAAATGTATAGGCAAAGCATTTCTGTCAAAGATTCTGTTTTTGGTACAAATTATCAATTAATGCATATTATGGAAAACATCAGCAAAACACCTAGTACCACATAATTGTTGGACACCACTAAAGAAGCGGCAACACTCGTCCCACACTGGCAACACTCAAGCAACACTCACAACATCCCTATAACATCAGCAACACACCTGCAACATTGGCAACATACCTTCCTTATAATTGTTGGACACCACTTCAGAAGCGGCAACACCGAAACAGCATTGGTAACACCCAAACAACACTGGCAACACCATACAACATCGGCAAGACATCTACCACATCCGCAACACACCTGCAACATCAGCAATAGACCTACCACATCGGCAACACAGGTCTGCAACGTAACATCGGCAACTCACCTACCACATCAGCACACTGGCAACACTCAAGCAACACTCACAACATCCCTATAACATCAGCAACACACCTGCAACATTGGCAACATACCTACCTTATAATTGTTAGACAGTACCACTTCAGAAGCGGCAACACCCAAACAGCATTGGTAACACCCAAACAACACTGGCAACACCCAAACAATATCGGCAACACATCTACCACATCCACAACACACCTGCAACATCAGCAATAGACCTACCACATCGGCAACACAGACCTGCAACGTAACATCAGCAACTCACCTACCACATCAGCAACACACCCGCAAAGTCAGCAATACACCTCCCACATTGGAAACACACCTGCAACATACTAGTTAAGTAATTTTTAGACACCACCTCAGAAGCGGCAACACTCAGACGACCCTGGTGACATATTTATTGCACATGGAACACCTTTACAACATCAGCAACACATCTGCAACATCTGCAACATTTCTAACAAAATAGCAAAATCACTGTGGTGATACGGTCCACAGCATGGTCAATCTTTCAATATCTCTGGCAACATGCACTGACGAGATCCCAGTAACATTGTAAACTATCCTTCCACAATAGCAGCATCATTTATTTATTAATGGGAACATAAATAAATCAGCAAAAATGATAACATTCAAGCAACATTTCTTTGGTTTCAGGCAATATCAACGCAGCTAAAAGCCTTAATTTGGTCTCATTCATGCAATAATGCCTGGCAATATGTACCCCTTTCAACTTTTGCAACTCTCACATATGATACAACTGCATTCAATTGTAAACACACGCCCTATATTAATAAAAAAAAAATTAAATGACAAAAACACACCCCAATCCACACTTAAGGAAACTGTCCCCATCCAGTGCATATCTGAACAAAATTAGTGTAGTTCAGGGACTAATAAATGATCATATAGGCCTTATACTGTTTAAATAATCCCCATTGCCATACAAAGCAGTCGTTTTATACATTGAATGGGGATTACATAATAGGAAGTTTGTAAACTTTTGACAAACAAATGTTTTGAGAATCTAGTGACTGATGGCGATAGTTTGCTATCGATCTAAGATGAAAAATATTTTTGTCAGCGAAGGATTTGTGTTGAGCTGAGGTAAGATAAAACAAATAATCCCCATTTCCAGAAACGGGGACTATATCAGAATTATCACGATAATGCCAAATGAAGCCTGGTACATTATCCAAAAGATAGCAGTCACCCTTGAGCTGGTACTGGATTTGGAGCGGCAGCCTGTTAATAAAAGTAACCTTGAATTAAAATATGCTTGATTTATCTTGATGTTGGGCATTAAGTAAAATAAACTTGTAGCCCTCTGCTCTGGACCTTCTTGAGTGAATTAATTAACTCATTGACTGGCATTGTCGACTCTAATCCCCGACCCTAGGCTGGCAAAGTCGACTCCGGTCGACATCGCACATACAATAAAATAATACCCATTCAATTGTATTATGACAATGCGCACGCTGTTCACACACATGCCATTGCTTTCTACACTCATCGTATCTTCACATCGGCTGTCTTATTAGTACTTGTTACATAAAGATTTTTTGAGTAAATCACGATTTTTGTAAGATTTTTTTTTGCATCCAAGAGTCAACCATCAGTGATGGCACCTGGGCGTAAAAGACCTCTTCGTTATTCAGCTGAGGAGGCGAGAGAAATGATATTGAACTCTGCCCTTGTCGCAGACTCAGATTCGGAGAACGAGATGCCAGCTCAGAACGGTCCCTTGCGTAAAGTTTCACGTCGGCAAGAAGCAGCATGTTCTGATGGTCAGCGGGACCGTGCGACACCACCTCCCCAGAGCTCCGGCGGAGATTCTGACAACGATATGGACGATGTGGCGATGGATTCTGATAGTGATTTTGATGATGATTTGAACTCAGACTCTGATACGGAAACTGAAACTGAACCTCAGGATTGGATTCATCTTGGACAAGACGATGAGTGGAGACCTACCTGGCTACCTGATCATCATCATCATCATCATCATCATCATCATCATCATCATCATCATCGATCATCTCCACCAGCATTTTCAAAAATTTTTGGTGATCGAAGGGTGGCTTTTAGGTTCACTTATATTTAGAAAGCTTTTTATGTAAACAATTTAGAAACTATTTACAAAGCTTTTCAGATATGAGATGATGAACATCCTGTTCTTTCATTGATTCCCAAGCTGTCCCAACCAGTATAATAGCTGTGCCACGCTCTGTCTCTAATCCCCTCCTTGATCCATGATCAAGTACCTGGATACAGCCCCAGCGTGTGCACGCCTGAGCGCTCAAGCATAGAAAGGCGCTTCACAATGCAGTGTCTATTGGGGAAAGGAATGATCTGAAAAGAAAAATAAACATCATCAATAAAATTGGAAATTATATAGTCAGAAATGGAAATAAGTATAATAAATTATATATTGCTAGAAAGCCAAGACATCATTCTACAAGTTTTCTGTACAAAACTTTTGATGAAAATGCTCTGGTAAAAAGTTATGACAAAATGAAAATACCAATATCATATGGAACTGCTTGATTCATACATCATGAAAATTAATCCGCCAGCCCTAGGAATCATAAATGCATCAGAGAATGAGTTACAGATGGTGCATGCAGTCGAATAATAAATAGACCGAAGTAAAATTGACCGTACTACCTTTGTTTTTTACTTTGTTTGCAGCGGCCTCCTCCTCTAGCTCCTCCTCCTCCTCCTGCTCATCCTCTTTCCCCTTGAGCTCTCCGTCTCCGACTCCGAGCCCTCCTCCAGCTTGCTTCCCTAGCTTCCCCTGCCGGGTCTGCTCCACGTTAAATTTGAGGCCGTTCTCAATTTCGAAGAGTTCCTTCACTTTCAAGGCTTCAGCCCATGTGTTGACATATCCTCTATTTTCATCACCACCTACGGATGTCCAAATCGATGCCCATGGGCATGGACATGGCGAGTCGTTCGCCATTTCGACGAAGGTTACGATGACCGACGGGTGAGCAGGCATCAAACAGTAATGATGTCAATGCGCTGAACGTTGTTGTTATGATCGATGCTGATGGTCGATCTCCCCTCGCAAATATCCGCATGCATTATAGATGATCGGATCGACAACTAGATCATGAATATTCATAATGACGTCATATACGTAAGCCATGCCCCTGCTTCTAGTATTATTGGCATTCGCAAACACACATGAAAGAAAAGTCACTGTATTTCTGGCAAGCAGAAATCCACAATCAGACTTCAATTCATTTTCAGTCAGAAGAAGCAGCTAATGGGGCAAGAAGAAATGCGTTTGTCATCATATTACGCAACGTTTTACTGGTCAAGAAAAGTAAACAACAAAACACCGCGGCTCAGCTCAACGTCAACCAGAGCGTCCACGCAAGACACGCCGTGACTCCCGGGCTACACCACTTACAATCACCCGCTCTCCTCCCAACGCACAACAGCTCTACACCAGAAATTTATTGAGGAATCTCGGTTAATAATCACTGAAAATGGTGAACGATACAACTGTTCCAACACCCAAGGCGCATGACAGGTCCAGACCAGATCCAGATGATGATGAGGAGGATCCTTTAGAGAAGAAGATCAAAGAGACCGGCTGCTTAGAGCTCCACTATGCTGTGCAGGTGAAGAGACGAAAGCACGCTAGTATTATTAGGATGATGATGATGATGATGATGATGCAATTTCCACCATTTTGTGTTGTATTTTATGTGTTTGTTTATCTAGTTTGTCAAACCCTAAATTGACTTGAAAACAAGACAAAATTGGAATACACAATCTATAAAAACAAGTAACTTTTAGGGAAAGAAAAAGAATAGAAAGGAGATAAGGACTGGAGTTCCAATTGGCAATTGATAGGAGGGGGGGGGGGGGGGGAGGTATCCAGACATTCAACAAACATAAATTCACATATTTCTCTTCAAAAGTGTGTAAATTATCAATCAAAGAAACGTAAAAATAATGAATATCTGTCCTTGTGAATACATAATCTTGAGAAATTTGTGACATATTCAAGGCATAATGTTTTAAAGATGATTTTCAAACCCATGCACTGTCCTAATAACCAATCCGTTCAGACACCCATCTATGCCTACTCCAAACATACCAAAACTTGCAAAATACCAGTATTTCATGAGAACACATCTAAGATGGATAGAGGTATAGATTTGTAATGGTCTGGATGCAGAAAGTGATGTGAAACGACCTGATGTATTCACATGCCTAAACATAACTGTACGAAATTAGAAGATTTTCGCAAGTATTCTGGCGTATTTTACTTCAAACACACCAATCACCCATTATTTCTTGGGGTGTGTTAAATGATTTGCATGCGGGCCCATCCCCCCAGAATTGTTGGTAGGCCGATTGTCTGCAGTGTGTATGTTCACATTAATTTTGCATGTGAAGCATGTTGTGTTGGGGAGCGTGACACTGTCATCATTTTTTATTTGCTATAAAAAAGCCATTTCTTGATCGATTTAATTAAAAAAAACTGAACATATTCTAATCTGCTATTGAAAAACTGCATTATATGGTATTACTTTACTGCAGCTCACAAAGTAGTTGAATATCTGAAGCGCTATCTCTCCCAAAACTAATCTATCACCAGTTTAAAGATGATCTTAAAACCCACTGTCCAAATAACCAATCCATTCAGACAGGCCTACTCAAAACATAGCAAATTTGCAAAATTCCTTTAGAACACAGTATGGTAGTACACTGTTTCATTTATAATGTAACGCTACAATCCTATTCTTTTCATCGCTTTCATCCAGGAATGCATGGCTGATAATCGTGACTGGAGGAAGTGTCAGGATGAGGTAGCAGCATTCAGGAAATGCATCGCTAACTCGGCAAAAGACAGCCAGATGAAATCTGCAGCACAGAAAAAAGCGTTCTGTGAAAAGCCAAGATAATGTTTCAAGTACGTTATAACCAGGTAAACGATAAAATAAAAATCTGGAACATTTTAGGACATGAGATAAAAAGTTAATCTTGGTTTATTTGTGAATTACAAATCTTAAACTACTCATTACTTTTTTCGAACAAATATTTCAATAAATACTTTCCATCACTCTCCCATGAATTAAAAAAAAATGCCAGAAACAATGGAGCACTTTTTAAAATTCAAATGACCCACATAGATTGCCCTCTATCAGGATCAGGGATGTTGATCTTATTACATATTCCTAATTCTACCATGACAAATTTCAATTCTAATTCATATTTTTATTGGCAGTTGGTTGGTCTAGATTTTTTTTTTTTGAATAACAAGTAATGTATGAGATTTAAAACTGTTTTAGATGTATGTAGGCACTTGTAGTATTCTTCATCAGCATTCAAGCACACATTTAAGTATAAGAAGAATAACTATGTTGAAGAGCAATATGGAGTTATATGTTACTTTATTGAGGCCTGGCTTCCAACTGACCATCGGGCCTATATACATCTGACAAAGAGCACAATACAATCCAGTGGTACAAGCTATAACAAAGAGTCTATGATGTAGAGCTGTTTTATTTACTGAAGTACATGTACTTTGGGTGGTCTAATTTCCGTTCTGAGGTAAATCTAAATGGAGTGCTCCTAAAGCACATATTGTTTACTGAATCACTCAGGTCATCAACCTGACTAAGCTAAGTGTCAATCAAAACACTACAGCACTTTTGGGGGTAACTAGGGATGCTTTTGATTCTTCCTTCAATGCATATTCTTTTGAATGTTTTCTTTATTTTACTTTTCAGGATCACCTAGATATAGCAGCACCCAACTTTTCAATGATGCAGCTCAGGACCAACCATTCACCACCAGTCTAGTAGAGTTGCAAGTAGAGTCACCAGCAAGTCGCAATCGTTGTTTTGTGCTTTACTCTTGTGAGCTTCTCATAATGTATAGATATCTTTAGATTTGCAAGTATCTCACCTATTTTTCGAGATGCATTCACTGTGAGCAGAGGGAACAAAGGCCCGGAACGAAGTAAACAACCTCCATTCAAGCATCAAAGATAGCCAAATGGACAGAAAAGAAATTACCATCATTTTTATTCAGCAGAAAAATGTTGAAGAAGAATCGCACCTGGAAGTTTCTATTGTGATCATGAAGCTATTGTGAATGATTGAATGAAGTTGTTTACTTTGTCCCAGTCCTTTGTCCCTTCTGCTCACAGTGTCTCTATCATTTGTTGTGTATTATTCATGTATTTACAGGTCATCTAAAGAAAAATGTGTATAGAATTCTAAAACTATGCAGTAGAAAGTGTTTCTTCAATATGATGTAATAATTGAATATTGAAATAGGAGCCCATAAGGAAATGAGTCAGGGTCCATTTGGTAATTCTGTATTAATGCAACATACATGTACATTGGTTACATGTATCATACAAATACAAGCTACCTTTTTATTAAGTTTTGCAAACTCTTTGAAAATGAACTTGGGCTCCTCTTTCAATCACATATTGAATTACTGAAAATCAAGTTGTGTGCCTTTAGCATCATGTTGCTCTATTTTTAGAGAATATATCTATACATGTTTGATCAAGCTTTGAAATGATGAGATTTGATGGAAAGACACATTGGTAGTGAGGACTGAATCATCCTTGATACTGTATGAATGAAAATATATGGTTGAATAATGAATGTAAATATATACATGCAATTATTTTCCTATTCTGGGATAGGACAAGTTATTCTACCTTACAGAGAGACCTTAAAACAAGGTTTTTGAGGCAATAAAAGTTACCTTATTCTCATTATATATAAACTCATTATATTCGACCTCATTACAGCAAGGTTCCATTGTACTTTGATTGATATCTAGCAATGTATGATGTGAAGTGCAAATAGATTGTATATTTCACAAAGATAACATCCATGAATTCCAATTGAGAATCTGCAAATGGTTAAAATGAACAAGAATGCAGCTTTGTCAATTGACTATCAAATGATATCTATTATTGATGTTAAATCTCTGGGCTGAGACACCCTGTAAGATCGGCTACAGTGTATAAAATGCTAGTTCGATTCTAGCCAACTATCAGCCAGATATCATTTTTCCTCTGGAACATAGAAGGGCCATGAATGAAGAGAAGCTCAAATGTAAGATGTCTAGCATCGAACGAATGCAATGCCAGTGCACAGTGGTATGATATTTGCTGTTGTAGGTGGTGTTTCACCAAGTAGTTCTGAAAGATAAGAGTGACTTTCAGATAGACTGGCATACGTTATTGAGTGTAATACTCATAAGAATTATCAATATTTCAGCGCAAGAACTTTTATCAATATTTTCAAAATCGTTCCTTAAAATGTTTTAGACTTGGTGAAACACTGTCAGGTTGTCCGTTTCGTAGATCATGTTATAGTTGAGAACAATTTTGGTAAAATACAGTGTCTTTGTCGCACTGAAGAAAAAAATGAGAAGAGTAATATTGTGAAATATGATCACCGGTGGCATACAAATGGAATACGAGGTACAGGATTTCTGTGTGGACACAAATAAACTCCAATAACATGTACGCTGGTATTATATAATTGTCACTATGATGTTTCAAAGAGTGGTCCAGTTTTTGTATGCTACATGTAGTGTGTATTAGGGATCTTTTGAAAATCACATTATTTTGTCTTCCTTGCAGTGGACTGCACCACATTTATTGTAATATTTAATTTTCAAATACAGAGATACCTCTGTGTGAATCTGGTTGTGTTTTTTAAAGGAAAAATAGACGATAGAAAACCCATTACCATGAGATGATGTACATAAAAGATATTAATAAAAATATTACAAAACAAGGTAATTTTATGATCTAGTCTCTAGTATTCATTATAATTTTTACCTATTGGGAAGTTTTCGATGGTCCCAAGGCATAGAAGCCAATCAAAAGTGATATTCTAAGCTTATTTTACGAGATAAGGTGTATCAAAATCTATCTTCAGAACACACAAATACCATTGGGTGACTTCAAGTAATAATAATAATAATAATAATATACTATACTTATAAAGCGCATATCACATACAATGTCTCTATGCGCTGATTAAAGAGAAAAAGCAAAGAGAGAAACAATAGTTATTAAGTACATGTGCTCAGCAAAGAAATTAAAATTGAACTCAGCATTTGAAGGCTTTTTTAAATAAAAATGTTTTTAGACATGCCTTAAAATTGTCAGTGGTGTCTGAATTCTTGATATCATCTGGTAATTGATTCCAAAGTTCTGCTGCGGCTGCTTGGAAGGATCTAGATCCATAGAATTTCGTGTTGATATGTGGAGGAACAAGAAGTGATTTTTGAGAAGATCTGAGGGTCCTGGTTGGTGTATAAGTAGTAAGTAATTCAGTAAGATACACAGGCGCTAATTCCCTTACACAGAGGAACGTTATAAGAAGAATTTTGAACTCAATGCGAGCGTGTATAGGCAGCCAGTGTAACTCTTGCAGTAGGTGTGTAATAGACTCATTTGAATGGGCTTTCATAACAAGACGAGCAGCAGAATTTTGGATTCTTTGGATTCGATTAAGTTGAGTGGAAGGCAGATTATACAAAAGAGAATTACAATTATCAATATGGCACATTACAAGACTGTGTACAAGTCTTTCAGTCATCTTTCTATCTAAGTGTTTTCTGATCTGACCAATTTTATACAAAGAGAAAGAGGCAGCTCGACAAATCTTGCTAACTTGATCAACCATCAGTAAGTTTTTGTCAAAGTAGGGTGTGGAACGCTGGTGTTGGTGTTGCAGCAACACCAACACCAGCCTCAACACCAAACCTGAAGTCTGTCGGTGTTGGGGTTGACCTCGAAAGATTCTGACGTATTTCCGGTCGCTCGTGTTGGTTGCTGGTGTTGAATGTCGTCTGCTGAACCGAGGATCGTGGTCGGTGTTGACGATTCACGTGCAATTTTCCCATCTCTCAACACCAACCCCTAGGGATCGGGAAAATTGCGACTTCAAGTTCGATGTTGGTGTTGGTGTTGAAATCATGCGTTCGTTTTCCACACCGAACAGTAGCAATTTTGCTCCGAAAACTAGTGACCTGTCGGTGGTTAAATTAACTTTCCTGTAAAACTTGCAAATGAAAACTAAAACCAAATACTTTATTTTGGAAGGCAATATTTTTCTTCTGGATTTTGAAAAAGATTGCACAATTTGTATGAATTAGAATAGACTAATTTGAGAATTTCGGACCCAAAATTATTTTATCGTTGAGCCGTTCGCGAGGCTTTCTGCGGGCGCGAGTGACGTCACTCGGTATCGTGGCTGGTGTTGGGCGATCGATACAGCGATTGGATCGCTTCTGTAAACTGACCAACGGTGTTGGAGCTCGGTTCACGGGCCGATCTGATCTCTCAACACCAACACCAACACCGCACACCGTACTTGAAGTCACCCATTGTGTATCCACCTGTCTATCTTAACCACCATAACAAAGGTTTGTGATTAATGGCTAATGAACTTGACCTTGCATGTACCTTTTTTTCAATGGACTTGCCAGTAAACCATCAGAAATACTCTTTCAAAGTAGCAATTAATCTCAAACATATGTGTTAATGGGGCCATTGCTATCAAAACAGACAATCCATACAATTTGCCGGGATAGTGTTTTGAGGGTACCATAGGAATTTTTTTCTTTGTCACAGCATTGTCACAAATAGATAATGTCTGTAATAAAAAAAAAATTAATGTGACTAGGGAAAATTGTTGGGTTCTCCCTCATTCAGTGAAAGATAGTAGCAAAGTTAAAGAATATGATATTTGGTGTGCCTGTCTGGCAAGGACTGTCTACTGGCAAACATTTCTACAGTCTGCCACCAAGAAAAATAGATTCCGACCAAACGAACGAAGAATCAGTGTATGTACATTACACCTTTGCCAGTATTTGTGGTTGGTCTTGTTTGAATTTCACCACTATCACAAGTAAAGTACAGTCATATTACCAATTTTGGTTTTTGGAAACTAAAGAATAATTGGTCACACACACATAATCATAACTTTTCAAACAAAGGAATTTATTATAGATTTGAAATAGTATTTATTGACATTAAAGAATGTATCTAATAAATCTACAATTGTTTGGATATATATTTCATTTCAAACTAATGGCCTCCTTTAACTTTCCAAAATAATGTAACCCCATACTGAATGAGACTTTTTTTCTCAATAGAATGTTATGTAACTATACTTTTATTTACATAATTCACAAAACAAATATCAGTACTTAGATGTTATTTGTAAAAACAAAATCAAACAAATTTGAACTCTTTCAAGAAATACATTATTAAACATGATCCCCCGACATGGTCATTATTTTTTCAACAATACAAGATATTACAGTGGGTGAAAAAATCAAAGGAAATCCATTAATCAAACTAAGAATGTTAGGGTCAAAAACTTCTGTGATTGACTGAAAATAATGTATGTAATATAACTTCTTCTGACATGTAACTCGTTTAAGATTACTTAATTTCTTTCAGTGATAAACTCACATATCCTCAAAGCAAATGAAAATGTAAGAGGTTCATTAAAAAAGGTAGATAACATCAAGCTGCCAAAAAATTATACTCTTGAATGAAAAATTTGTGATAAATTGCATCAACTTGATTCTCTTGAATAATTTTATATTTGTGGTTAATTCCATTGGAATATTTCAAATTTCAAGGAAAGTAAATTCTATGTGTTTCATGATGATAGCGGTGCTGAAAAATGGGAAAATATGAACAGAGACTTGATCTGATTTTTATAAAAATGACCTAATACTACACAAATGGAAAAACTAAATACATTTTATATGTACATAAAACTATAACTCGGCAAGCACAAGATCAAAGATTTAAAAATTTAGAGCAAAAACAAATTTTCATCACTTATTTGCTTCCCTCTTCATGAAAATTATTCAAACCCCACAATTTCAGACCTTCTTTAGGGGTACAAGAGCCTAAATATTTCCATCTCAAATTTCACATAATTCTGTAAACATACAGTATACACATTATTATAGTTTTTTTTAATAAACATACATATATAGAAAAGCTAATATATTTGGTCCCATAGAAAGCTATATAATAAAAATTCTGATATATATTTAAAACAATTTGTCTAAATTGTGCAATATATTTCAAGAATGCCATAGAAGTTGAAGATAGACTTATATTTATTAAAGTATCTAAAATATGATATTCTGTAATACTAAGTTCAATTTACAAGATCTAATAATTTCATAAATTACAGTACATGGTAAATACAATGAAAATTGATAGGCTAAAATGAACTATATACAATATTCCATTCATGTAATTTATTTTACTTCTGTAAAGACACTAAGAAATATTTCGATCACATATTTGAACCAGGCATGTACGTGCGGTACATTTACCAAAAAAGTCACATTTGATGATAAAATGCCGTTTGTTCCAGAATATTAATCACACTAGGAATTATATTGCGAATAACTGAACAGCTGAACAAAATATAATTCCAATGCCATGTCATTCAGTACTAAAGTAAACACTGAATATCCATTTGAAAAAAATCCTAGCAAATTCTTGAACAGTTTAATAACTAAAAATTATGTGTTTTTAAAAGGAATTTTTGAAAGAATTGTCTTTCACGGTAATATTGTCTGATGTCTCTCTACTGCATGCTATTCACATTTATTCAAAATCTACCAGCATCCAACAAGTCTTTTGGTTTTCATGAAATGATATGATGTCCAGTGTCCTACTCTTGAGGAAACAATGATTGGTATGAAATACAATTTCATTAAAATATTATGCATTTATCAAAATAGGAGGAATAAGATACAGTGTGTCAACATGATGTGGAAATAATATTTCTCTTCATAATTTGCACAAATTCAATCAAATATAATAGGCATAATAGCTACAGAGCATATAAAGAATAAGAAAATACAATGTAGTTGATCTCTTTGTACAATATAAAACACAGGGTACAATTCATAAATCTACAGAAAACTCTTATTCTAAAGAACAATAATACAATTTACTATAATGAGAACATAGAAATACTGATAATTTGTATGTACAGGATAAATATAATTACTATGAAGGAATGCACTCTTTGAAACAGTACAATTCACATAGCAATATACTATGATGACAAATACCTTCAAGAATTATATGCAAATACTTTTCATGACATTCTACACTATTTTGTACATGGTAATTTAAAATTATTTGTATGGAATTCATGACGACATCATTAAAATAAATTAACTTTTCAATTATTCAAAGACGATAAAAACATTCAATACTCGACAACCTTTCTCCCATATCAAAGGAAGCCTAGAATACACAGGGACCATTCTTACAAAACTTTCAGATATATCAACTTACAGTCTACCTTTGCTGATCCTTGCTTTTAATTGGATGATTAAATTTTAGTGTAAAATTGGCATTGATTATGGATGAAATACAAGCCTTGATTTAGTAATGAAAAAAATCTCTCCTAGCCAATCAATCCATTTTCAGTCAAGTTTCCATTTGGAATGACACAATTTTTTTTCTATAACAACTAGCTCTTATTGCTTATTCAACAAGCATGCACAAAGTTCTCAATCATACATATACCTTGGTCGTTTCTGGTCCATACAGACGTGCCTAAGCAACCTGGCAAATCTTTTTGTTGCTAAATACTCTGTTCAAAATAACAAACATTCCAAATTGCAATGCTTGAATGTGATTCCACAAATAAACCAGTCAATGAGCTGAAATCTTAATTACTTTTCCAAGAAAAGTATCAACCATTCATAGCATCACATCCTTTTCAAGTTAAAAAAGTGAGCTGTGGAGTCATACACTAATCCATGAACACTTCTATTTGTAATCAAACCAACCATATTCAAAATGGTCCATTACGAAAACCTCTGGACCGCAGAACTTCTGCAAGAACATATTCATGGTTGTTTTTAATGAAAAAGAAATATTCTATATCTACACCAATTTTCTCAAATACATCAACATGAGCATGTACATGTAACAAATATATTCTTGAAATGACATGTGAATCTCAGTGATGCATTGAACAAACAAGACTTAAAAGAACATGATCATTTTGGCATTCATAAACAAATCAACAGGCCCCTTTTGCATCATGGATCTTCATTTATCTCAAATTCTGTTTTGTGAACTTGGGAAAATTCTAAACCTCTTAACAAAATTGGAAGACTAATTCAAATTATTTGCCATTCAGTACCTGCCAATTTTTTTTTCATAACGCTCTATGATGAAGGAGATGATGTTGACTACTGATCACTGTGGTGTTGATGAATCTACTGTACAATATTGATTTATTCATGGAAACATAACAGTATTCTAATATATGGGGTCAACATCCATGTATTTTCAATGCATGTTCAAACCATGGGTACATCTGTTTGTTGAATACTGCTCAATCCAGGAGGATAACATCCTGACATATTTAACACATTTATCACTGCTCATCCCAAGTTAGAATAGAAACCTTGTAGGGAGTTGCATCTAGTCTATGTATTGCACTGGCATTATATTGACTTATTTGTTTTCTAAACAATGAGGCATACAATTCTATTTTTTCCAGGTAAAAATTCGAACATTTCAAATATCTTCATCTCACCTCATGATAATATTTATGCACATAAGTGTTCAAAATCAAATGAAGACCAATCAATCAAAATAATGCCTTTGTTACACCAAAAAGGCAACGATGAACAATAACTGGCAGGGCCACAATGTACATACACCTGATGTTTCTCAATCAACAAAAACAAAACATACTGTGACAATGCAAGTTAGCTTTACACATCACGTATTGCAACATACAGTCAAACTTAATAATTGCCTAGGTTGGTGTGATTTTTATGGAAAAAATTATATGAAACCTGTATTTTCACCTCTTCTAAAACGAATTTCCCCTACGTTTAAATTTGAGTTACCAGTATATGTATATTGGGTTAAATTTTTGTGACAGATTTCTGTCATTTCTGTCAGCAATTCTGTCTCATACAGCATTGTCCACATAGAAATTTATATCTGCTTGTTTGGATTTTCACACAAACATATAAAATATAAATATTCTACTTGCCATTAAACTATTGAGATATGATAAAATATATGGACAAGATGGGGAGCTAATTATCTCCATTTGCCATGGTCCTTTCTCGGACACAATCATTCACAATGCAGGGAAGAGAATAGTACAACAAACACTTATTTATTTTTCATACATGCATGTTCATATTTGGAAGCACAAAAAACTCTGCAATGGAAATTTCATGATCCTTATTATGAATAGGATAATGTCTGGCATTTGTATTAAACTTGCTAGAATAAATCAAATGCCATGATTTCAAGAACATGCAAATGAACCTTGTATCTATTTAAAAAAATGAAATTTTGAGACATGACATAGTCATTCATGACTTGACCAGACAATTTAAAAATAATTAATTTTGAGTAGAAACGTGTGAAACAAAGCTAGAAATATTTGGGTCTTCTACAAATTATAGTGAGTTGAATTTCTCCTGATCAAATTCATGTGTAGATTCCAAAAGATCTCTTTTGACGTAAATGCATTTTTTTTAAAAATAAAATAACATACGTCTACCTTTTCTAGGTCCCTGTTTCTGAAAATTTGAAAAATTAATCCAGGATTATCAAAACGAATACTGTTATCGGATATCATCAGCTCAAAAACCTTTTAAGGCTTATTATCGGGTGAAGTATTATGAAACGAGGCTTATAAGACAATGCATGAAATTATCAGCCCAATAATATACAAAGGCACATGCTAAAAAAGATGTATGCAGGTTTATATGAAGTAATCAAAATTCACAAATTACAATGTTTTATACTATTGAAATATATCTACACATATAAAACAAACAACCAATAAAAAATATTGGATTTGACAAAAATCCTTTTAGTCCTCAAACCTCAAAAGAAGACATCTTAGACAATAAATGCCTTAGTTCCATTACTCCATCCCTCTACAACCAGCATGGTAATGCCCAATAATGTTTTCAATAACTGATTCCATGTACAACTGGTGACCCTTTCCTGCAGTTAGTGATAACTCTTGGTTCGGAATCACACCTGAGAAAGGGTCTCCGGTCATTCGTATGAAACTCATCGCTGATGTGAAACTACTTTCAGGGTAATCTCTGTGCCAATGTCTGACAAAAATCTGTTTGCAACCAGGAGCCTTGACAACCTGTCCAGTTTGACTTCACAGCACGTGGGATTGACCATTTCCACATCAAGACTAACACGATAAATCATGAATGAGTGCTAAACTCCATTACGAATTCTCAACTGTTGCAAAGAGCAAAACCTGCAGAATGACCATCACAGGATCGCAGCATCAATATAACACCCATCATCCATCTGCTGACCCCAAAACTGTGCTGTAAATACAATTGCAATCATATTAAACAATGACATTTATTTGGCAGTCTTTTACACAAATAATGAGCATGTAAAAATTGTTTGGGTTGGCTAGTACCATTGCAACAGTCTTGTAACAAGTGTCAAACTGGTAAAATCAACAGCATCGCCCCTTTTTCAACTTTGAAGCAGAACACAGTTACACTGTGACGAAGAATGAATTAATTAATCAATCAACTAATTAATCAACTAGTGGAGATGTTCGGTTACACACACAGTAATATATATTCAAACAAATCTTATTGCTTGCATTATGATCACATAGAAAATACTGACTTTGGTTATAAGTGCATATTTTGTGTAGTTTATATTGGTTAGATGTTTGTTTTTTGACAATCAATCAAGTCAAATGAATATTGAAAGCATGATTACTTAAATCAAATATAGTCAAGCCTTCTATCATATCCAAGTCGTATCTTGCTTCATGACCAATTTGACTGCTAATGCATGATATAATTCATTTTCTAAATGTATATGAACAAATAAGGAAAGATGACCAGTGGTGTCTTTCAGATATCAGCAAAATCACAACATGCTATCAAAATTCAACTTCTCCTTTATTGTCAACATGTTCCAGATGCTCCATCTCAATGTCTAGCCCACAACTTGTATCTTTCTAGAAATATATCCAGATCAGACCTTTCAATTTAACCATCCTGATACTTAAGCATGCAATTTCAAGTCATTTCTTCAAATCACTGTGATCATCTAAAGGACCTGTGTGACATTTCCTGGTTCGTTATCACAAGCCAGAGCACCTTTTTGTTTCCATTTAAGCATACATACATGCATCTTTGGTTTGGCTCTCGGTTACTTCACTTAACATTCCTCTCTGTCATAAATACAATACTTATTAAAATGCTTAAAAATCAAATTAGTACAGTATTAAAAAACATGAGGTTTTATAATAATAATACAGCCCTGATTTATTGAGAGTCTTTGTACGACACCAAGTGCCTTGATGCTGGAGAATGGAATCACGTTGAAGAAGGATCTTCACTGATGGTTGGCAAATGTGAGAGGTGTTGATGGGGTACATTGAGGGGGTGGGGCTGGTGAAGGGTGTGGGGATGGTGGAGGGCTTGAGGCTGGTGGATGGTGTGGGGTACTGTCCTTGGTATTGAGGGTTGTTCCGTTGACGCGTATTGCACCGAAAGATAATCTGGGATGGAACTGATAATGGGCTGTTGGAGCCCCTGGAGTCCATAGGGGTACATGGAGGTGTCCACAATGGGGGCAAAGGTCACCCCATGAGATCCTTCATTTGTCTTTTGTATTGATGTGACCTGCTGGTCTGACAGTTGTCCAACATAACCGGAATCTTGCCTCGTAAGCACTAATGAAGGTTCCTGTGATCCTCCAGCAGAGATTGGCAGGGTTGGCGAGAATCCTAACGAATCTGAGCTCTCATAATTGTCTATTCCCGCAATCGTCTGCTTACTGAGGCTTGGAAGAGGCTGATTGGAAGGGATCGTTGAAGCAGATATTGGTGTGAATGTAACCGCGGTGACGGGAACGTTCACCGTCAGATTCGTGGTTGGCGTTGGTGTCGTGCTCTCCTGAGAGGATGAGCTCTGGGACTGTGTGCTTTCGCTAGAACTGCTACGTGTCTCTATGGATGAATTCTTCTTCTTCTTCCGTCTCTTAGCCAGTGGCGCGTTGGAGACGTCGGTGAGGAGGAATCCCTCACGCTGTGCCGTGTGGAATGCACGCATGGTAGCCTTGACACGCTTCTGGATGGAGGCACATGAGTTGAGTATGTCTGGGGTCATGAGTGGCGTGGAGCTGGACAGCTGCTGGCCTTGGATCCAGACATTGCGAAGAAGATCATCTGTCGTCATTCGCTGACTTGGGTCTACCGTTAGCAAACCTTCAAATAAAAATATTAAAACACAGAGTGTGAATATAGATACCAATTCCATGTGACTTTGGTTCACTTGGTCATTATGATTTTTTTGCTCATAAATACTGCATAAATCTGCATCTAAATATTTAATGTGATATATTTTCCTTAGCCCCCAAAATATGAATCATAAAATGAGTAAAGTACAATCACTAGGACAACATACAGATAAAATTGAAAGAATGATTAATAATAATGCTACCCGCAATGACTCCCTTTCAATGTCAATCATACAAAATAAGTAGTAAAGTGTAAAAAGCCTGTGTAAAGTGTAAAAAAGAATCAGAGAGACACAATATGGTCAAACAGTGCAATGAAGGAGACAAACACGAGGAGCTCTTCACATGATACACTATGCACTATTTCACTCTTTGTAATGTCTGAAGTCAATACCTTTGATTAAGTCTTTGGCAGGGGTTGATACAGAGTTCCATTCTTCACCATCAAAGCTGAAGTTCCCATGTTTGATCCTCTTCATGATGTCAGAGGCAGTGTTACTCTTTGTAAGGCTTGGATCTTGGAATGGTACTCGACCAGACAACATGGTGTACTGAAATAGAAATAACAAAATATTTATCATTTTTTTGTAATTGATGATGAAGTTATCATGTTTGATCCTCTTCATGATGTCAGAGGCAGTGTTACTCTTTGTAAGGCTTGGATCTTGGAATGGTACTCCACCAGACAACATGGTGTACTGAAATAGAAAAAGAACAAAATTATCATTATTTCTTCGCCATTGAAGCTGAAGTTCCCATGTTTGATCCTCTTCATGATGTATGAGGCACTGTAACACTTTGTGATGCTTGGATCTTGGAATGGTATTCGACAAGACAACATTGTGTACAATGGTGGAAGGAGAAGAGAATGAATGTTTCATTCACAAGTTGGTAATAACAGACTAGGCTTAATTGAATAACTATCTGTAACCAGAAACTATGAAGCCAAACCTCAAAGTATCGTGTTCAATATCCAACTGCTTTGTATCATTGGACATTATTAAAGGAGAATCACAAAGACATTATCAAGACTGGAACGTGCGGGTTTGACGAATGAAATGCGAACGGAGTGCGAAAAGTGATTGGTATTGTGAGGTCAAAAAAGGGAAAACATTTCGAGCAAGAATGAAAAAAAATTGGACGAACCAAACAACTTCCACTGAAGCCTTCGAAAGGGTTATAAGCACACAAAAGAAAGTATTTCCCCAATTTATACGGTGTATTCCTGTTTAACATTACTCAGCAGAATAAGAGGAAGGAATTTCCTTATGTGTACATAATACAGCTATGTATCCACAACACACTGCTTGAAATGATTCAGTAAATAGACATGTCCAATGAATGAAATGTTACAATAACAACCTGACTCCTTGAGTGTGGCAATTATTTTCTCAGATATAAAAGGCATAAGAAACAAAGGAAAGAATGAGCGAGCGTACAATTTGATTTACGACAACAATGCACTTGCACCTTACTTATAATAGCGTTTGCCGTCATAGTATTTTGGATAGCTTTAGAGGACAAAAAAAGTAAATACATAAAATAATTCAAAGCATGTAGAGGAAGACAGTTTGCCCTCTAATTATGCTGGGTGGTTCCTTCTGCAAGTGTACTCTCCTTGACGTCATGAAGTAAATAACACGAAATAACTCGAAATAACTCGAAGGATTCCGAAACCGAAATGCAAAAAACAAGCCCTAAAATCAGGTTTTTGTTTTACATGATCGAACTTGATATAAAACAGTTCTTTCAAGATTTTATCCACATAATCACCTTTTCGTACATGTAAAATATGTTGTATTCGTGATTTCCCTCGTGGTTCTTCTTTAAGTATGCAGAAGGCATTGCAATTCCCTCCTAATACCACAATCAGAGGGTATTAACTGAAACTTCTTTCATATAACCTAAGACTGATTGGGACTAATAGCACCAAATGTACAATGATGGTTACAAAACAGTAATGAAAAGATCTAAATTTATTTACAACTGCCTGAATGGCTGTGATCAAACAATACTGGGCTTTTGATTTACAATGTGAACGCTATTTAAGACATTAGATCTATGGGGGGCCAAAGTGGAAGATAATCTGCTCTGAAATACGATGAGATCCAAGGGGCCTTAAAAGTAATTTTGTTTAGAAAATAACAAATTTTGCGAAGTGCGTAAATGACCACTTCAGCAGTCCATAAATTTAATGTTGTAAATAGTAGTTGCGTTGCAAAGCGAAAGCCTTGTAATATGATGTTACAACCCAGATATAACGCTTCCCTCATCCACCCCCATCCTTTATTCTCACTCACCAGAATAACTCCCAAGCTCCAGACATCACATGAAGCATCATACTCCCCATCAGGCTCATGAGCCCTCTTGAGGACCTCTGGTGCTGCAAAGTGGAGTGAGAAGCAAGGTGTCTTCAAAGGCTGGTTGCTGTTAGTGATCCGAGCAAACCCAAAGTCAATGATCTTCAGCTCCGCATCATCAGAGTCATCCGTGAAGAGGATGTTCTGGAAATGATAATGAGGAAAATAATATTATGAATATATTTTGAAATTTACACAAATGGCAATTTAAAGGGAAAAACCTTTGAAAATGTCCATGGTATTGCAATCACACTTCTCTTACACAAAACATTTGAAAACAATATGCAAGTCATAAGATAAAAAAAACGTTATTCATCATACACAGGCCCCACATACAATTCCATGCATTAGCTTCAAAGCAAATAGAATTATGCATTGTTTAGTCCAGAAGAATATTCAATAAATCTAAATACCATTGGCTTCATAGAAGTTTAAATACATATATATCTTGTACTGCATACAATGCAGAGAAGGAGATTATGCAATAGCAAATATCACTTGACCACTTGTGAAACAACAAAAATTCAGATTAGCTTTCAAAATTGTTTGGCGGAAATATAATCTAACTCATAATATTTCATCCAATAATTCTCATAGGAACTGTAAATCAAATTCTCTAAAATTGACCATTAAAATGCTCCCTTAAAAATATCATAATCAAACTTATAAAATTACACGCCACCCAACTAATTAACCAAACATAAGTACCTCTGGTTTCAAATCTCTATGCACAATCCCTCTACTGTGCATGTATTCCACAGCTGACACTAGTTTCCTCATGATCATGCTGGCTTCTTGTTCATCAAAATGCTTCTTCTTTCTGATTCTACTCAACAGCTCTCCTCCTTTGCACAGCTCCATGATGATGTATGTATGCAACTGCAAAGACGAATTACAAACATATATCAAATAAAATCAATGGGCATCAATATCTTCAAGAATATATATCCATTCAACAAGCGAGCTGTGAATCTGATATCCTACCAATCTTAAACAATAAGTATTTGGTCTTTCTGATTTTAGCTTTACATCAGTTCTTTATAATAATACAAATTTTTCTAGACTTTCTAGACTCTGTTTTAAGTCCCTAAAATTCCCAAAATGCAGCACAGCTACACTAGCATAACAAGTTCATCTGTGATGTGCTGCTGTTTTTTAAAGAAAAGATTTCCGCCCATGTAACCATTTCAATCATTGATGAAAGACTTGTAAAATAAGATGAATCATAATCAATGATTTCACAGTGGAATTTATGTAGAATATTTAGTAAATTTCCTTGTCCTGACAATAATATGGTGCAGAACAAAAAGTGAAAGTCTGGAGTGAAAAATAACATCATACGTCCTTGAAACAGGGGAAATCATGATATAACAAGAGTGCTCCTACAACTTGCATATTACTGCCATTGCTGAGTAGGCTAGCATCATTTGTATAGAATCCTAGTCAGTGTTTAGTTGCATAAGGCCCTAACTGTGATAGCTCCAATGTGAAAAAAAACTGCTTGACAACTTGAAAAATATAAATCCTAAAAACTGGATAAATACCCATTAATCTTTCAAATACTCAATGACTATTGATGAAACCCACCTGGTCTTTGAATTCTTCTTTTAGATGGACAATGTTGGCATGTTTCTGACAGAGTTGTAATGTAGTGATCTCCTGAGTACAAGCAATCCTTCGACTCACAATCTTAACTGCGTACTCCTGACCTGTTTTTCTGTGCTTACATTTTCTAAAAATTCAATCAAATAAGTTCTCATTTGTTACATCATGTGTTTGAATTTTGAAAAAAAATTAAAAACAAACTTATAAGGCTACAAATAGCAACACATAGAATGAGCAATAATCAACGTGAAATTATTTTACCTTTCATATTTGCTTAGCAGAGTTAGACGTTGAGGAAACATTTTCGACAAAAGGTTGTTGTATAGCATTCTTGCTAAAATGCATAGCAAATGTAATGAAAATTATTCCTTGATCAAATAATCCTTCTGTCCAAAGACTGGTCAAGAATGAAATGTCAGAGTCTAGCAATCTGGTTTGGCTCGAAATTGTCAAGAACACACTCTTGCATCCATCACCTTCCGTAACAAAGTTTAATAGCGACAGGCGGAGTACCACCCTGCTGAATAAAACTTATGAATATTCAGATGGTAATGTTTCAAACGACATAAGTTATCTGCGGAGCTGAAGGCATATCGATGAGGCAATGTGTATCAAACCATGATAATCAAATTGCCTCGTGGTCATGGATCTTTCTTTGCATTATCCTCCAAAATGGCTGACTATGATGTCACATAAAACTCCCTCTTCAGAAAAATGCTAAATGTGAAATGAAAATACCACACTACAACATCATTGAATTTACAAAATTACAATTCTTTGAGTGAAAATTGGTTCAGTACAAAACAAAAAATATTTCTTGTGACAAATTAATTTATTTATTTATTCTCAGAAGTTTATGCTTGTGATAGAATCATTTACCATGGTCAATAGCCAAGTGGAATCTGGGGCCTGTTGCATGAAACTTTGCCTGAGAAAACTCTGGCAAGAACTGTGCAAATATTGAAGGAAAACTTTCTACTTGTTAAGGTTTTGTATGGCACAAAGTTTTATGCAATAAGCCCAACGTGGTCCTTATATGCATAGAGCCACTATGGAAATCACATACAAATCATTCTTATTGTTATTTACCTGCAGACAGAGAAACTTCCATCTCCTATAGGTGGTGATTTCATGTCCAATTCATAATACTTGTTGAATGGGGAATCCTAGAATCAAAAGGGAAAAAAAACAATCTTATAAATCACAATATTCACACAATATGAACTTACTCAGAACAGATAAGTTCCTCTTAGTATTTTATTCATTACATGCGTGAATACAAAACAACTTCTATTCATTGTAAACAGAATAAAAATAATGCATCCTGTGAGAGTATTCTACAAGACAAATTTGAATGCTTTAACATTTAAAAATGATAAAATCCTAATTCATTCCGAACTGAAATTAGGAGATAACTGGCCATTGTATGCAACACAGATGGGAATCACAGAATTAGGTTTGTATTTTGTAAACCTAGGCATTTTCTTTAACAAAATTTGAGCGAACAACAAATCAAACTAGATGAATCCTCGACCGCACACGGTCAAAATTTATGCCTCCGCCATCACGCAATCAGAAAGGTATGTACGGCCTGTTCCATGCCATCAGAAATCAAATACATTTTACAAATTTTGGGCACTGCCACCTTTGACCTCATGAACCCAAAATCTCATCAGTTCTTCCTCACATGCTTATACATACTTGAGCCAAGTTTGGTCAAAATCTGCACACAAGTTCTGAACTTATTGCGGTCACAAGCTATTTTGGGTGATTTTTTTACAAGTTTTTTTATCCTGTGACCTTTGACCTTTGACCCACTGAACCCAAAATCTAATCAGTTCATCCCCCTATGTTTATACATATTTGAGTCTGAACTTATTGCGGTAACAATCTATTTTTTGTGATTTTTTACAAGTTTTTTGGCCCTGTGACCTTTGACCTTTGACCTTTGACCCACTGAACCCAAAATCTACTCAGTTCATCCTCACATGGTTATACATACTTGAGCCAAGTTTGGTCAAAATATGTACAGAAGTTCTGAACTTATTGCGGTAACAAGCTATTTTGGGTGATTTTTTACGTTTTTTGGCCCTGTGACCTTTGACCTTTGACCCACTGAACCCAAAATCTAATCAGTTCATCCTCCTATGCTTATACATACTTGAGCCAAGTTTGGTTAAAATCTGTACACCAGTTCTGAAATTATTGCGGTAACAAGCTATTTTTGGTGATTTTTTACAAGTTTTTTGACCCTGTGACCTTTGACCTTTGATCCACTGAACCCAAAATCTAATCAGTTCATCCTCCTATGCTTAGACATACTTGAGCCAAGTTTCGTCAAAATCTGTACAGAAGTTCTGAACTTATTGCGGTAACAAGCTATTTTGGGTGATTTTTTACAAGTTTTTTGGCCCTGTGACCTTTGACCTTTGACCCACTGACCCCAAAATCTAATCAGTTCATCCTCACATGGTTATACATACTTGAGCCAAGTTTGGTCAAAATCCGTCCAGCAGTTCTGAACTTATCGCGGTAACAAGGTCCGGACGGACGCACGGACGCACGCACGCACGCACGCACGCACGCACGCACGCACGCACGCACGCACGCACGCACGCACGCACGCACGCACGCACGCACGCACGCACGCACGCACGCACGCACGCACGCACGCACGCACGCACGCACGCACGCACGCACGCACGCACGCACGCACGCACGCACGCACGCACGCACGCACGCACGCACGCACGCACGCACGCACGCACGCACGCACGCACGCACGCACGCACGCACGCACGCACGCACGCACGCACGCACGCACGCACGCACGCACGCACGCACGCACGCACGCACGCACGGACGGACGCACGGACGGACAACCCGAAAACATAATGCCTCCGGCACCACCTTACGGTGGCGGAGGCATAAAAATTTGTCCTCAAGAATTTCTTATGTAATGCACCCACCTTGAGCTCATGTATTGATTGAATGGATGCGAGGGATGGACGGTTGTGTTCAGACGGCTGTGTCAACATGTCTTGTGTGATAGCATTCTCACTGTAGAGGATGGAGGGTGCAATGAAGGAATAGCCCTGCAAGATAAAAAAAAATGAATATGAACATGCCCCAGATTGTGCTTTGAATGATGGCATTATTACTGTACAAGATGGAGGAGGTAATGAAGGAATAGCCCTGCAAGAAACAAAAGAGTTAGTATGAACATGACCATGGTCTTGATTACATCTCTGGAGTAATAATATTGTCCATGTACAGGATAGAGGGTGCGATCATTGGATGGCCCTGTAAGAAACCAAGAGAAAATCAAGTACAAACAAGCCCCATCTTGAGATGGCTCATTGTAAAAACCAATATTTTAGCGTACATAAATTTTAAGCGAAGACGCTAAATTTCAAACCTTTTCGCACATTAGTGAGTGAATATTTTCAAGTTCTGAAAGATTATTGTAGATACATGTAAGTCTATGGGCATTCTAATAAGTGAATATTTTAGCGAATTAACAATCGAGAAAGTCGTGAAAATAAATCTCAGCAAAAATTTCAGCTTGCACAGTAATTAAAAGTCATACATTATGTAATGTATTCTAGGATAATATCTTTTAAAAAGATAATCATATCCAAGCCATATGCTACATTTCATACAAATCAAATCAGTTTCCAGCTAACATAAAGATTACAACTTTGATGTCATACACTTTGATATCCTGAACTATACAACGATACGCACAATGTGTATTTTGGCAAATTCATTATGAAATCTAAATTAATAATTCACCAATTCATTTTAGGTGAAAACATCATATTAGCTTTTCAGCATTGCAACCAAGAAATAAGAGGGAATGGGGTAGAGGCAAGGAGGAAAGGGGATTGAAGGAGGAAGAAAAATGGAGAGCAAGAGAACAGGAGTGGGCGAGACAAACAAAATCATGGCAAATACATTATGAAAGCTAAATTAATAATTCACTAATTAATTTGAGACAACAATATCAAATTTACTTCTTTAAAGTGCAACCATCAACAACAATACAACAAATATGATAGAATGGGGTTGAGGCAGGGAGGAAAAGGGATCGAAGGAGGGAGAAAAATGAAGAAATAGAGAGAGAGAGAAAAGTAAACGAAAATGTGTGAGAGGAAGAGTGGAACAAATAAAATGAATAAGAGAGGGGGAAAGATTTTCACAAAACTCGGCTGTCAATCAAACACAAAAAACAATACCTGCACTTTTCCATATTATAAGGTAGTGTCTATGAGGTACATGTAATGTCATTAGACATGTCTAAAGCAGATATGATAATTGCTTCATAAATCATCTACCACAAGTCATTTAGATTAAATAAAATAACAAGAAATACTAGTCAATTCCCCTAAAGACAAAATCTTTTTCTTTTTAGTGTGTTTTCCCGGAAATCCGGCAAATATATTGATGTCAAACAACAGTACAATCTAGTACTTTATGATATTAGAGCCATATGTGTGTTCCTAGCATGCTCTAAGGAGAATCTCTCGCATGGCTAACTGTGTGTGACACTACATGATACGCATGGTTAACAGAAATATTAGCCATGGCAATGACATAGGTTAAGTCTGTGTTCAGAGACCTTTATTAGGGTGGAAACAGGAACTTGAGGCATAACATTGCAACTCAAATTAAGCCTATTCAGTGGATATGATGATCATTAGAGGTGTTTCATTAAAATTTTCTGATAGTTCTAAATAACATTTAAAAAAAACTGTTCATCATTACATTCGGCATTTTACTAAATTAAATTCTTAACAATATGACAGAAAAAAATATCATTCTTCACTTGACTAGGAACGACAGAAAAATTTACCCAGATTAATACATATTTACAACAAGTATCATTACGGAATTATAAAAACCCAAGCAATGATTTTCTACTCTTCACAGATATAAAGATTCGGGATGGCAGGATTCCTATTCCTTTAAATACAGTAACTACATGTGAAAATTCTTTTCTCAACCAATTATAGCTGCCATTAGGTCAGAAAGAAGTCTTTGACCCCCAGACCATCATAGCACACATCCTGTGTACTTTGCTATATACACTCTTCTTCCCAAACTGCATCTTGGCAAAAATGCTATGCATAATCGGAACAGAAACAAGTACAAAAAATTGCAATGAATGGAAACAAAAACTAAATAAAAACATGTGATAGCGATTGTGCATATATCATAATAAAGAAGTTCAAATTAATTAAATATATTGGACTATAACATACAGAAAGTCTGTATATTCAGGATGTCAATATTAGTTCTGTAGGAATCATGGTAGACGTAGAAGATAGAATAAGAAGTGATAGATAGATAAATTTCTAATATGTAAGTCATTTACATATTATAATGAATAAAAAAAACAAACAACAAAAAAGAAGAAGAAGAAGAAGGAGGAGGAGGAGGAGGAGGAGCAGGTGGATGAGGAGAATGAAAGTAGAAGGAGGAAGAGGAGAGGAAGGAAAAGACAATGAAGGGTGAAGGGGAGGAAGGAGAATGTGAAGATGATGATGAAGAAGAAACGGGAGAAGAAGCAGAAGAAGAATAAGAAAAAGAAGGAGAAGGAACAGAAGGACAGGGAAGAAAAGGAGATGAATAAAAAAGAAAAAGGAGAAGGAGAAAAAAACAGAAAGAACAAAAAGAAGCAGAAGGAGAAAGTGAAGAAGTGGAAGAAGAATGAGGAGGAGAATGAAGAGAAGTAGGAGGAGGAGAAGGAAGGTAACGAAGGGAAGAGGAGGAGGAGAATGAGGGGAGAAGGGGGAGAAGGAGAAGGAGAGGAAAGAGAAGAAGATGAAGAAGAAGTACCAGAAAAACAACAAGAGTAATTAGTATAAATGAAGACATCCATTTAGTCCCTTATGTGAATTTTACAACCTCATTCTTAATTTCCATCCACTTGTATTTTCACGCTGTTCTTCACAAATTGTGAAATATCAAATCTAATTTGAAGACTTCCGAAAGGGAAGCTTACTGGTTAGCGTAAAGTTTTCTCAATGGGATTGTGGTTTTCAATATAAACGTATTGTGCAAGTGCCAATAGGAAGGGAATTATCTAAAACAACTGTGAAGAACTTCACTGTTCAAATCAATGAATATACTTTACAATATAAATGAATGAGTGGAAAATCAAGTAAATAATGAAATAACAATATGACATAAATTTGTAGATATGTATAATTTAATTTCAAAAGAACTTTTAAAAAAATCAATGTATCTTATTTTCACTGTTTTAATATTTACGTCATTTCCATTTTCTCTTTTTTTAATTATACTCTGGCAGCTTTTAACCCCTCTCTCCCATGTCTCTCTCCATCAAAAATAAAATATTGTATAAAAACTGCATCGCTTTTTATTTTTGTGTTTCAGCTAGCACAGGCTTACGAACCAAGGGGTGGGGAGAAGCTTGGGAATGCAACCCCCCTTCCCCCCATCGAAAAAAAAATCTCAAATTTCATACAGCCTCCAAAACATTTTAGTAGGGCATATAGATAGTAAATGATTGAGCCTCCCCCTCCCAATCTAAAAAATATGTTAAATATATTTGCTTGTATCTCCCTCTAACCCTTTATTTTTTTCCTCTCTATATTTGTCTATCAATAGAAAACTATCTATTGATCTTTCTCTCTTTTTCTCTATCAACTTTGACTGTACATAATGTGACTTCGCCCAAGCAGGACATGTACAATTTGAGCTTTCCCCAACCTAAACATGAATCATTTAGGAAGTGAGTCACGGCCCAGAGAAAGTGTTAACCAATGTGCGAAGAAGAAGGCTATCGCTCAAACCTAATCATGGTCATAAGACTATAATATTCATACTGAGACAGAATAGAGATTTAAAATATCAAAGATAAATTAAGAAAGAATCATTCTTATGAGTAATGAAGATTTCCTGATTAGCGGTTCTTACTCTCGCCTCTCAACTAGGAGGTTGACGGTTTAACTTGAGATTTCGTGGTTTGAATCACAACCATGAAGCTAGAAATTTATTTACACTATGCTGCACTCAACCCAGGTGTTTAAATGGGAAACTGGTAGGATATGAAGATTTTTGTCGTCAGTGCTGTAGGCTGACATTGTGGAGGCTCCTCAGGGAGCTAAGGTAACGCATATTAAAGTGCAGTTATATTCTATGACCAGGGTAATGATATTGTGAAAGAGCTTTGGGCCTATTGGGAAAATAGGAATATAAGAAATAATATTATCATCATTATATCTCAATAATTATGATGTAACAAGTAACCACATCCCTGCTCCCCTTTGTCTCTCTATTTTGTCTTCACTCCTACTCCCTATGTATTTTTGTGAGTTTACAATCAAATACACCATGTACATGCCAAGGCTTTTCACACACATATATAAACGCATTTGGTCTTCACACTTTCTGAATTAAGTGTTTTCTCTTCCATGGACTCCCATCCAAAGCTGCCCTCTCAATTCCTCACTCTCAGCTCTCTTGTTTTCTCTCTTCCTTCTTCACCTTAACCTTCCCCCAGTCAATGAACAACTTCCCAAATCTACCCATCCTGAAAATTCCTTTCCAAGAAAAAAAAATGAACAGTAACATCCATACTGAAGAATTTCTGTCACGATTGTTAACCCAATATCCTGAAAAGGGGAGAAGTAGTAAGGTTCTCAATCTAATACACATGTTCTAATACAAATACCCACTAGAAATGGAAACTGCAAATCAAATTTTGTTAAATCACCAGAGAGGAACTTGTCTGTCCTAATTTCACAATGCAATTTTTGTCTCTTGACAAGTGCAACAGCAAATTTACCTGATATGACTAATATTCCATTGTGCTGAGTAAAGATAATTAGATTTTGTGAGGAATTGGAGAACTTGATAAATAGGGCTAGGGATGTAATGAAGGGATGGGGCAAGGGGTTGCCCCTTCACAGCTACTTGAGAATCCAGGGTAAAATGTCATGGACTCATGTTCATCTGCCACTTGTTCATACCCAAACCTGGATTGGTGTTCTAGGCTTTAAAAGTATGTATGTTCTAGCTCTGAATTCACTATATAACAAATTATAAAGTACTAATACTCAATGAACTTTCCATTTTAAAAGAATACTTCAATGAAAGTGTAAATTATATGCAACCCTGGCAAAATTGACCAAGGCTGCATTTAATTATTTTGCAGGTACTGCTAACATTTTGATATCTTCCTCTAAAATTGATATATACCTGTCAATACTTGCCAACTCTACCAATTTAGGTGGTAGATTCATACATGTTGTCAGGGTCCTTATCCAAATGCCCTGATACACTATTGGGGGGGGGGGGGGGAAGGTTGTTAAAAAGTTGCAATTGATCGCAAGTTGCAGTTGATCGGAACGTGCCAATCAAATTTGCTGTTTCATGCGCGTCTTGATAAATGCGCATATCGTGCACAAATGAAAATGTGTGTTACAATTGCCAAAGCTGCAGTTGATTTGCAGTTGATTTTGAACAACACCCCCTTAGAGAATAAATCTACTTTTTATATTTGAAAAGCAGATTTAGATGTGGACACATTTTCCAACTATGCTGTACAGCTCTTTGTGAAAAAAAAGTTGTTAAAGTAAATGGCCCGTATTCTGATGTCAGGTGTAACTTAAACTATAGTTTAAATATGTGGTTTAAGTATGGGAAGCCAAAAGAGGCTTGAATCTATAACAGTCTATGTTTAATTTACCGGCATATTTGTCACTCATAGTATTTAAAACTGTCTCGGAATAAAAACTTCAATAGTTTTCTACATTATTAGAGCATGGGAAAAGAGAGTAGTTAACATAAGAATTATACATTGTAATTAAAGTTTTGGCACTTTTGGCTACCCATACTAGACCAGGGTTAACTTAAACCTCGCTATCGGAATACGGGCCAATATCTTTTACAGTGTATTCATGGTCAAATATAGCAAATTGCAACACAATACCAGATTTGTGTTTTATAAAGCTATTCATAGCTCTAAGCACAACTCTACAAACGACTGGCGACCCTTTCCTGCACTCGATATCAATTCATGTTGCAGAATTGCTCCAGAGAAAGGGTCACAAGTCGTTTGTAGAGTTGTCTATAAACCTCGGAACAGCTTCATGAAACATAACTAAGGAAAACTGATNGTTCTAAATCTAATACACATGTTCTAATACAAATACCCACTAGAAATGGAAACTGCAAATCAAATTTTGTTAAATCACCAGAGAGGAACTTGTCTGTCCTAATTTCACAATGCAATTTTTGTCTCTTGACAAGTGCAACAGCAAATTCAACTGATATGACTAACATTGCATTGTGTTGAGGAACGATAATTAGATTTTGTGAGGAATTGGAGAACTTGATAAATAGGAATAGGGATGTAATGAAGGGATGGGGAAAGGGGTTGCCCCTTCACAGCTACTTGAGAATCCAGGGTAAAATGTCATGGACACATGTTCATCTGCCACTTGTTCATACCCAAACCTGGATTGGTGTTCTAGGCTTTAAAAGTATGTATGTTCTAGCTCTGAATTCACTATATAACAAATTATAAAGTACTAATACTCAATGAACTTTCCATTTTAAAAGAATACTCAATGAAAGTGTAAATATGTAGCTACGGCAACATTTTACTGAGGCTGCATTTAATTATTTTGCAAGTACTCCTAGCATTTTGATATCTTCCTCTAAAATTGATATATACCTGTCAATACTTGCCAACTCTACCAATTTAGGTGGTAGATTACCTGTTGTCAGGGTCTTTCTCCAAATGTCCTGATACACTACGAGGGTGTTGTTCAAAAGTTGCTAGAGATTGCAAGTTGCACTTGATCGGAACGTGCCAATCAAATTCATTGTTTCATGCACGTCTTGATAAATGCGCATATCGCTCGCGAATGAAAATGTGTTACAATTGCCAAAGCTGCAGTTGATTTGCAGTTGATTTTGAACAACACCCCCCTAGAGAATAAATCTACTTTTTATATTTGACAAGCAGATTTAGATGTGGACACATTTTCCAACTATGCTGAACAGCTCTTTGTGAAAAAAAAAGTTGTTAAAGTAAATATCTTTTGCAGTGCATTCATGGTCAAATATAGCAAATTGTAACAGAATACAAGATTTGTGTCTTATAAAGCTATTCATAGCGCACAACTCTACAAACGACTGGCGACCGTTTCCTGCACTCGATATCAATTCATGTTGCAGAATTGCTCCAGAGAAAGGGTCACAAGTTGCTAGTAGAGTTGGGCATAAACCTCCGAACAGCTTCATGAAACATAACTAAGGAAAACTGATTCTTGACTCAAGACAACAAAAGTGGTAATCTACTGCTTTCCCATTTCGTTGTGTTGGCAAGTATACTATTCACCATGAAAGTACCATTGCACTCTATAGTTAGTCAAGTCCAGAGTCTTACTAAACTTGACAGAAAATTTTGGGTAGGAATTGACATCTGAGGGTGTACAACTCATCCACCCTTCCCTCAGTGAGTCAATGACCTTTCCTACTACACAGCAAACATTTACCAAGCTCTCTACTGAGAACAGTCTTCATTGGGAGGGAGTGGATATTACAGTCATGTTGATATGGGGTAATTGAAGTCACAGACACAGCGGAATACATCCATAATGAATGTAAATTTGGTTTTTCCCCTATCAAAGGGATGATGCCATGCTGCTCTGTATGTTTCTGTCTATCCCAATCTCTCTCTATTTCCTCCTCCACAGACCCTCTCTATATCAATGGATATATATCGCTATCTCTCTCTCCTTCCCCTCTCATTCACTCTTTCTCTCTGTAAGTCTCTCTAAATGTTGCCCTCTGTCTATTTCTGTTTCTCTGAATTGATTGTAATCTCTTCTTCTTGTCCCTTCATCTCTATATATACAGAGCTGCCAACCGAAATCCGTATTTTTCTCCTATTTTACTTGCTTTTGGAGTACATTATTATTTGGCAATCAGTAATTAAGTATTAAAGACATTGTTATGTCCGCAATACCACCTTTTTGTCTCCTTGAATCAATGGCATCAGCTGGAAAGCATCTGGAAGCTATTTATAAGATCAAGAGGTATGCCATTTTGTACAGCAGCAAAACATTCATTCGGTGGATGAAAAAGCATTTTTATGGGAGAAACAGTTGGTTTATATTATATTGGTTTATATTCTTCTTCGCCTGTAAACTGATCTTGAATATCTATTCAATTCAACACTCCCTTGCTATGTGTAATAGAGTTGAAATGTGGAAAGGAATCCGTACTGGTTGGCAGCTATGTATATATATTTTCACTACATTAATTTCAGTATATTCTCTATAACTCTCTCTTTCCCTCCTTCCTCCTCCTCCTCCTCCTTCTTCTTCTTTTGCTTCTTTTCTTCTTCTTTACTTCTTCTTCTTCTTCTTCTTCTTCTTCTTCTTCTTCTTCTTCTTCTTCTTCTTCTTCTTCTTCTTCTTCTTCTTCTTCTACTACTTCTTCTTCTTCTTCCTCTTCTTCTTCTTTCCACTGTTTCCTTTCTGGCATCATCTCTCTATACACCCACAATCATACTTCTTTCTGACTCTTCCTGAAATCAAACTACACTGCTACAGCTAGTCAATGACCTTTAGACAGTCAACAACATATTTTTGAGCACTCTCCTTTTCAAAGAAATATTATTCAGGTGAGAAGTGTTAGATCTGACATCTGTCACAGCAAATCTCCCTTGTCAAAGCTGATTCACACATTCATAGAAGTGATATAAACTGAAAACCATTTTCTGACCTTGCCACTATCCTTCTTAGGGGGTGTGGTTCAGAAGTTGCAATTGATCGCAAGTTGCAGTTGATCGGAACATGCCAATCAAAATCATTGTTTCATGCGCATACCATGCGCAGTTACACAGTTGACTCTTCCCAAGTCAAACTTATCTAAGTCACATATTTTTTAAGACTATGTAATTGTGAAGTAAACAATCCTATAAAACAAGCTATTTACTTCTTGTACATATAAATCTGCAGCTGAACAGGTTTCTTTTAATAAAGTCCCAAGATATTTGACCTACAGGTGCAAAGTTACCTGCATTTCTATATAACTGCAATGATCAAAGTAAAATAGACTTACCCTGAAGACCCTGGCATCTGCTGTCTTTGGGATGTCAGCCGGTGAGTCTGCAGGGATGAGGGATGTGAATTCTTCTGAGAAGTTACTGGTGTCTAACTCCCCGTTGATGTGAGGTCTGAAGGGTGGAGGTACTCTCTTTGCTGCTACATCTTCCCACTTCATACCCTGTGAGAGAATCATGTTATAAACTACTGTTTAAAGCTACTCAAATCCCTCCTGTGATTGGCTAATGAGATCTAACCAATCAGCACTCAAGTGGAAGACAGCATGGATGAGGGATGTGAATTCCTCTGAGAAGTTACTGGTGTCTAACTCCCCATTGATGTGCGGTCTAAAGGGTGGAGGTACTCTCTTTGCTGCTACATCTTCCCATTTCAAACCCTGTAAGTAAATTGTGTCATAAACTGTAAAAAGGTACTCAAACCCTTTGATACAACTGGCTGATGACAAGACCCACATAATATGCAAAGATACTGGTGTTCAGTTGCGGTGTTCAGTTGCGGTACTCTGTTTGCTGCATCATCTTTCTACCTCTAACTCTGTCGATAAATCATGTTAAAATTACTATCACAAGCTACGGTAAGCTTTGTATTTTATCGGTTGATGAGGAGAACTAGATAAAATCAACAAAGTTATAAGCGCTCGACTCCCCATTGAAGTAACGTCTCCAGAGCAGAGGGATTCATTTAGCTGCAGCATCCTTAGAGTATAATTTGGTTTTAAGTCTGGTAAAAAGTCTGGATACATGTAATCTGATGACCATTTAAGTATTTCCCTCTGAACATGATTGTATGCTGTGGAAATTTAAAATTTGTGTGGAATCAAATGGAGACAAATAAAATAATACAAATTGGTATTCACATTTACAATTTTTGATTTCATACCACACCACATTAAAGGTATTTGTACTTGGTGTGATTTTAGTAACTTCTTTAATAATCAAGTTTGTTATCTCTTACATAGGTAGATTTAGAAAGTGCAAAATTTTAAAACGTAGAGCTCTTGTATTTAAATAATCACTACTTACCTTGAAGAAAGAATGTACTTTAATATCCTGTACTCCATTACATCCCAGTCTCTTGGTAGGATCTTTGATGAGTAGCTTATTGATGAAATCTTTCACCTCTCTTGAAAATGTACTGGGCATAGGAGGATGACTGGTCAAAATCCGTCTGTGATAATAAGAAAAATAAAATATGCATATTAAAAATGTACAGGGATTGTAAGTACTAAATGAAAATTCACATCATTAATGCTTGTCTGATATCAGGAATACTTGCATCATGTACATAGCTGTCAACCGTTCACATTGTTAAAGAGTCAGTTGAATTCATTATCAATTTGCGAGGTACAGTGAATTAATCAACAACGACAATAAAAATCCTTAAAAAAAGAAATATCAGTAATGGCAAAGTCAAAAACTTTTCTTTTGAAGAGGACGGTATTAAAAGAGACAATCTGTGTTTAGCCACATGCCAATAAATCACTTTAAAGCCTGGAAACCTAAATTTACACTAGATAAAAGTGACCAAGACAACTACATCTGGTAAAGCTGTTTATAATAACTTAAACATTCTTATGACCTTCCCCTTGTAATTGACTTAATTACAGGGTGTCAATGTATTAATTACGTACACTGAATTTTAAAGGAATGCCAGCTTCGATGCCATTACTCTTCTCATCAAATTGCTCAACAACATACTACATTAAAACCTTAGTTCATCCAAATTTAAACTAAATATCATTACATCTAGATCTAAAGTTATCAAATTTCAACTAAACATGTTTCCTTTTGTCATTTTTAAGTCATAAAATTGTGACTCTACATGCTGCATCATAACATTATATTTCCAAATTTATAACTTACTAATTACATCAAATGGAATGGTTTTGAGTATGCATGAGGAATCAGGTCAATATAATGATATTTGCACATGTCTAAAGCTATGATTTCACTCTGTCCCTTCCTTCTTCCTCTTCAGTATCCTGTCTTTTCCTTCAAGCGTATAAAGAGGCCCCTATTCACATTGGAAATTTTAATCTGGTCAATCTAGTCAATTCCTCTGTTGTGGATAAACATCCAAGTAGGAACAGAATGTTACCAATGATCACTCACAAAATAATGTAGTTGTCATAGACAAAAACTAAGTGTTTAAATTTCTCTATGTCTTGGGGTTAAATATGGTAATATTCAGCTGGTCTGAAACACATTTTGTGAGCTCTTATTGAATTTACTAGATGTCAACACAGTTTAATGCATTCAGGAACCTCAGCGTCAGTAATGATCAGAAATTCATTAAGCAACAAGTTTACACCACATAAGAGCATATATTCAAGTATGAAGTATATGTTAGATTTGAACAAAGAGCTTTTTCAGGTAAACAGTCAGGAATCATTTATCTACGTAAAATGTGACCACATCTGGTGCTAATAATCCCATCTCTTAGCCTCACTTTATAACAAAACNGGTACTCTGTTTGCTGCATCATCTTTCTACCTCTAACTCTGTCGATAAATCATGTTAAAATTACTATCACAAGCTACGGTAAGCTTTGTATTTTATCGGTTGATGAGGAGAACTAGATAAAATCAACAAAGTTATAAGCGCTCGACTCCCCATTGAAGTAACGTCTCCAGAGCAGAGGGATTCATTTAGCTGCAGCATCCTTAGAGTATAATTTGGTTTTAAGTCTGGTAAAAAGTCTGGATACATGTAATCTGATGACCATTTAAGTATTTCCCTCTGAACATGATTGTATGCTGTGGAAATTTAAAATTTGTGTGGAATCAAATGGAGACAAATAAAATAATACAAATTGGTATTCACATTTACAATTTTTGATTTCATACCACACCACATTAAAGGTATTTGTACTTGGTGTGATTTTAGTAACTTCTTTAATAATCAAGTTTGTTATCTCTTACATAGGTAGATTTAGAAAGTGCAAAATTTTAAAACGTAGAGCTCTTGTATTTAAATAATCACTACTTACCTTGAAGAAAGAATGTACTTTAATATCCTGTACTCCATTACATCCCAGTCTCTTGGTAGGATCTTTGATGAGTAGCTTATTGATGAAATCTTTCACCTCTCTTGAAAATGTACTGGGCATAGGAGGATGACTGGTCAAAATCCGTCTGTGATAATAAGAAAAATAAAATATGCATATTAAAAATGTACAGGGATTGTAAGTACTAAATGAAAATTCACATCATTAATGCTTGTCTGATATCAGGAATACTTGCATCATGTACATAGCTGTCAACCGTTCACATTGTTAAAGAGTCAGTTGAATTCATTATCAATTTGCGAGGTACAGTGAATTAATCAACAACGACAATAAAAATCCTTAAAAAAAGAAATATCAGTAATGGCAAAGTCAAAAACTTTTCTTTTGAAGAGGACGGTATTAAAAGAGACAATCTGTGTTTAGCCACATGCCAATAAATCACTTTAAAGCCTGGAAACCTAAATTTACACTAGATAAAAGTGACCAAGACAACTACATCTGGTAAAGCTGTTTATAATAACTTAAACATTCTTATGACCTTCCCCTTGTAATTGACTTAATTACAGGGTGTCAATGTATTAATTACGTACACTGAATTTTAAAGGAATGCCAGCTTCGATGCCATTACTCTTCTCATCAAATTGCTCAACAACATACTACATTAAAACCTTAGTTCATCCAAATTTAAACTAAATATCATTACATCTAGATCTAAAGTTATCAAATTTCAACTAAACATGTTTCCTTTTGTCATTTTTAAGTCATAAAATTGTGACTCTACATGCTGCATCATAACATTATATTTCCAAATTTATAACTTACTAATTACATCAAATGGAATGGTTTTGAGTATGCATGAGGAATCAGGTCAATATAATGATATTTGCACATGTCTAAAGTGATGATTTTACTCTGTCCCTTCCTTCTTCCTCTTCAGTATCCTGTCTTTTCCTTCAAGCGTATAAAGAGGCCCCTATTCACATTGGAAATTTTAATCTGGTCAATCTAGTCAATTCCTCTGTTGTGGATAAACATCCAAGTAGGAACAGAATGTTACCAATGATCACTCACAAAATAATGTAGTTGTCATAGACAAAAACTAAGTGTTTAAATTTCTCTATGTCTTGGGGTTAAATATGGTAATATTCAGCTGGTCTGAAACACATTTTGTGAGCTCTTATTGAATTTACTAGATGTCAACACAGTTTAATGCATTCAGGAACCTCAGCGTCAGTAATGATCAGAAATTCATTAAGCAACAAGTTTACACCACATAAGAGCATATATTCAAGTATGAAGTATATGTTAGATTTGAACAAAGAGCTTTTTCAGGTAAACAGTCAGGAATCATTTATCTACGTAAAATGTGACCACATCTGGTGCTAATAATCCCATCTCTTAGCCTCACTTTATAACAAAACAAAAAAAAATTAATTAAAAATAAATAAATAAATAATAATAATAATATCATTACTACTACTACTACTACTACTACTAATAATAATAATAATCATAATAATAATAATATAATAATAATGATAGTTCTTTAGAAGATGTGAACAGTCATAATTATTCAGTAACACACTTGACCCAGTATCATTCGGATGTAAGCACAGTCTGAGATTCAATGACCCAGTCCACACAGAGAATGCAATCAAATACCATTCATATGAACACAATGTAGGCCTATATAAAATTCATACAAAATGTAAAATATGTAAAAAAAAAAAAATTAAAAGGCTTTAAAACAAATATATTCCTATTGGTCTGCTCTGTGATAGCATTTTGTCATAGATCTGTCTCCATACTTGAATTTTAATTTCATTCTATTCTATTCTCATCTTCAGCTCTTGTCGGGTGTGAAGAGGGCTTGTTTGTAGGTGATGTAAGGTCACCAGGTGTAGACTGATAAGTGACCAGATAACATACTCTACCACAAACCATAGACGAACATGCACCAACAGTACAGTCAGTCTGCTTTCAGTCAAGATTCGTATTCGTTCATAGTGTACACATGGACATCCAACAGGACAACTAAGAGTTTCACAAGTTAAACATTTAATATCTATTTTTTATTTCATGATTATTCTAGTCTCATCTTCAGCTCTTGTTAGATGTGAACGGGGCTTGTTTGTGGGTGACGTAAGGTCACCAGGTGTAGACTGATCAGTGACCAGATAACATGTACTCTACCACAAACCATAGACGAACATGCACCAACAGTACAGTCAGTCTGCTTTTAGTCTAGATTCGTATTTGTTCATAGAGTACACATTAACATCTTACAGGACAACTAACAGTTTCACAAGTTGAACATAATATCTATTTTTTATTTCATGATTATTCTAGTCTCATATCCTGCTCTTGTTAGATGTGAACAGGGCTTGTTTGTGGGTGATGTAAGGTCGCCAGGTGTAGACTGATCACACACTCTTCCACAAACCATAGACAAACATGCACCATCAGTCTGCTTACAGTCAAGTATGGGCATCTTACAGGACATTTGACCAAGTGTCAACTAATAAACGTAATATCTATAGTTTTGTTAACATCTGGAAAGTTACATTAATATTCCCAGAAGCAAACAAAACTTGAAAATAATGTAAAATAAGTGCCAATAGACTTTGGTAAAAACATGCATTATCTTTTAGTCATTACAGAATAATATGAGAATAAAGGTTCAAACATTTGCTAAACATTGTTCTGAATACAAATATTAGACAAGTCCTGTATGCTGATTCCCGTGTTGGCTCTAGTAAAAAAGCATGTGGTGACTACACGCTTTTGAACCGTTTTGAACTGTATTCTAAATTTCCCCTGCAAAGACAAGTCATCTTCTACATTGAAATCAACATGAAGTCACTTCTAACCACTGAGTTTCAAAATTGAAGTATTCGCAAGTTTAAGATTGCAATATTAAATATTAAAGGGGAATTACACCCAAACAATACTGAACGGTGAGTAAATAAAGAAAAATCAGATGAACAAACTGTGAAAATTTGAGCAAAATCGGATAATCCGTTCAAAAGTTATGAATTTTCAAAGTTTTCATTTCCACCCGAGCTGGGCATCCTTGAATTGGCAACGTATAGCCCATTAGCATAATCTGTGATGTCATACATGGAGAACTCCTCATTCACTTTGTATATAAGTTTATTGAAAATGGATCAATATCATATTTCAAATGACGAATCAACACCGTTCTTTCTGGAATGTTTGCAGAATTGATGTGGCTATAATATATCTAACCGAAAAGACAAAATGTTGTCTACTTTTCTGAAAAAAAGGAAAATGTGAAATTTTGTGTACAAAGTGAATGGAGAGTTCTCCATGTTGGCAGCCATTTTGTGCCTGTACGTTTGCCAATTTAAGGAGCCCATGAGGGGTGTAAATCAAAATTTTGAAAATTCATAACTTTTGAATGGATTATGCGATTTTGCTCAAATTTTCACAGTTTGTTCATCTTAATTTTTGTCATTTAATGATGGCAATTTAATGTCTGAGTGTAGTTCCCCTTTAATAAATATTGCAAGATTGCAAGTTATCATATTTTGAATATAAAATCTGACACTCGTGACACTTGTACAGTAAATACATGAAAAAGAATTGAACTGAAGCAGAGTCCTTCAAAACAGGAATTACTTCTATTCTTATCACAAACAATTAGACTTGAAAGTGCTTTTCCTTATTTAAAGCACTATCCAACCTAAATCCTTTATCAGTTTCCTGACACTTCAGAAAATATAGGTCTTTCCTCATTTTTTAAATATTGATTAGTTTTGCAGCTAAATACAGTTGTATGTAGGCCTACACTGTACATAGGATCATTTAATTACTTTCTATTGTGTGAAAATACAAGTATGGAATTCAAACTCTTTTTGTGCAGAACAACAATGTAAAAACCTATGGATCACCACTCAGTATTTTTATATAAATTCATTGAATGTTTTATCTGTAAACACAGTATTCTGAGAGTTAATTTGCATTAAACATTCATTATCAGTTGAGGAACGAAGCTAAACGAGGCCCCCTGGCCTGGATTGTATGACTCATAACTTTGAGCAATCTAAAATGAATAAGATATGAATAGCTAACATTCAAGGCAACCAAATCTACTACATAAAATACATAGTAACCGCTGCACTAACTTGCAAAAAATAATCACAGAAAATCAGCTTGAAATACTTGATTACCATGTCTGATTACTACATTCAGGATTAATACACTTTAATGTTGCCCAAACTCCCATGACTTTTATTTGACCTTCCAGGGATACATAGAGTATGTGTAACTAAGCTACATTTCCATGACATTTCCCTCATTAAAATTTTGGAAATGGTTGGCCCTATTGGTTGCAGACTGTTAGATCAGTAATGATTCTGCATTCTTGCATTTTCCAAAATTCATATTCATAACAATAATCAGAATGGACTGCACACTAAATAATTCTCCCTCCTTTTATGATCACCAATCCCTTACCGCCCCATCCACCCCCCCCCCCCCTTTTACTCTCTCTTTCTCTCTTTCACTACATGCATGAGCATGGTCAATACACAAACATCTTGTGTAATGTACATACAAGGGAAAATGTAAAGATATGGTTTGACGAAAGAAGAATAAGATAAATACTGAAAAGGAATAGATATAGGTTGTGTAAGAAGAAAAAAAGAGGAATTCTAGGATGAACAAAATAAAATGCTGTGAGTGTGACATATCCATAACCAAAATTCTAACATCAACACTTGTTTACTGAGACACATATTTCACTATTAAAATTTAAAAGTACCAATACACAACCACTCGTTAAGAGAATTACCCCATGTTCCAAATCTTTTATGCAGCCCTGATAAATACTGCATTATCTAATGAAGTGATTAAAATCGGAAGACCAGACTAGAATATGTCAATGACATAACAGTAGCCTCGTGACCTTCCCAGGTCAACGCTAATTGTGCCTGACCAAAGTGTCTTTGCAACTCATTCAAAAGTAGATCACTAGATCACTCATGTAAATTTCAATATTTACAAAATCATTCTTTTTAAAGGTTTGAATGTGTGTAATCAACTGTTTCATATCCAAAATAGATGACACTATCGCACTTGGTTACAAAAATACAATCTTATTTATCTGACTGGTATCTAGCTGAGTGTGTGCCAGCATGGATCAAAGTGTACAGACATTCCACTGGTTCGTGTGGCAAATGATATGCTGAAAATTCATGCTGGGAGTCAGCTGAGACACTGATTATTAAAAACTAGCAAAATAGACCTTGGTTGATTGAAGAAATGTTTTTGTTTTCATTTTATAATGCTTTTCTTATCAATATCACTCACTCACATGTGAGGACATTTCTTGTTTATAAAAAGATGCCATATTGATTTTGATTTTACTGGAAGGATAAGGATAATGATCAAATCAATACATTGTCTATATTTGTCTATAATTTTCATTCAATTAATATCAAGATTAATCTACACTGAACATCTACTTTGGCTCTAAAATACAGATCATTACATGTAGAACTTAATGAAAAATCACATAAAAATCTAGAATGCTAATACTTGCAACATAAACTTCTTGAAAGTTTAAACTGATAAACAAGGAAAGGGTTGTGCTAAATTGATCAATACTCACTGCGATATTTGTGACTGAGAATTGCGTTCCCCCTCCACAGTGAATGGAGAAGCCCCGGTCAGAAGTTCATAGGTCAAAACCCCCAGTGACCACCAATCAACAGCCTTGTTGTGACCGTCTGAACCTCCTCGGACAACCTCCGGAGCCATGTATTCTATCGTTCCACAAAATGAGTATGCTCTGTCCTCCTGCAGAATAAAGAAAATTAATAATCATCAGAATATTCATAGATTCTGTTGAATATTTTCCATAACATATACCGTACAACAATGTTTTGCCCCCCATTACAATCTTGGAAATGGTTGGCCCTATTGGTTGCAGACTGTTAGATCAGTAATGAGTCTGCATACTTGCATTTTCCAAAATCCAAATTAATATTTACAATGATTGCAATGCTAATACAACAATTAATTGTATGACACACCCTATGCATCACCCCCTGGACAGATGCTTCATTGCACAATCATTTAAAAAGTTATGACACTGAGTATAAAAGTTATATCACTTTTCTGATGCCTCACAACGGAGCCCATGGGGGGTGTCAGATGTACTGTAGGGTACTTAATTTTGGTGTGTCACACCCTCAAATTGTGGATCACAAATTTGATGAGGGTGTCCACTATGGTTTATAGAAAATGATCCTTCGTTGATGAGAAACACGGGTTCATCATGGTGTACCAAAACCACCGTTCCAGGGGCTCAGGGGTCACCCAAGGGACAGACATATATGCCAAAATATAATAGTTTGCGTATTGGCAAACGATGGAAATAACTCAAACGATTTAGTGCATTTGTATAGCCAATTTAATAATTTATTAATCTAATTTTTAATTACTAAATGATCAAATTGGCTATGTTCTTTTGATATGCACTTGTGGATCTTCAAGTCGTTACTAACAAATTGCAATCTTGGCAAATGTGTGATTTTTCTGGTTCAGTCTGTTTATTGCACGATGGATTGCACAGTCAGAATAAAAGAATTATTATTGGAATAACTATAAATGTGCTTATCATGACAAATCTTTGTGCTTAATTGATTGGTGATAAGTCCTAACATTTAGTACCCTCCAACATAACACAAGAATCTTGGAAAGTAAAATTTTAGGCTGAAAAAGAAGTATTCTACCTTAAACTTTTCATATCCACATGTAGTTTAAGCAGCTTAAACAAGCTTACACCAGAACTAGGATGTTCATTTGATCTTGAATACAGAAAAATTACAACAAAAAATCTTCCATTTCTCTACATTAAATTTGTAAACAGTGCCACTGATTACTGGCTCAACTGAAGGAGGAAGATGAATAGCAATAGCCGGTGAATGCACTTTTCATGTGTATAGAGTGTATCATATTTATAGGACACATGCTAAATGTATGACCCCAATACATCATCAAGGAATAATGGATGAGCATCACAACATCATTTATTACCTATCATTGACCTATTTCACATGTGTAAAGCTTGCTACGGAATCACTCGTCTTCATGTTCATATCTTTATGCGTGATTTAAAACCAAATAAACATATTCTAATAAAAATAATAATGATAAAAAAATACGGAAAGAAAACAGGTGGAAGAGCTATTATGGTAAAAAAAAATATTAGTGATAAAGAAATGTAACAATCTTCATTCACATGGAGGTAAGAGATTGAAAGATTCCATATAATTGGTTATTTTTATTTTATTCAATACTTTTTCTTTATATAAACAGTTGACCATGGAAGAATTTGAAGTTGAAAAGCGACTATACAAACAAACAAACTGTGCAGTCTTTGGTTGGATAACCACTGAAACCGTATATTTGAAATATTAAAATATTTTTAAAATTTCTCAAGAACCAACCCATTTAAGTGTGGTCAATTTCCATTAAAGGAAGTATCAAGTACTGAAGCACATAGAATTACAGTTCAGTCTTTCATGTAAAGGAATGCTATATCTTTTATAGAATATTGAAAACTACATGAACTATGATAGGGAGTGATTGCTATTCAAAATGCTCTTACAAATCACCAATCTCTAATACCATTTTACATTAAAAAAAAAGTTTTTTCTTGTGGTAATGATAAAGATAATCCACTTAAGTTTAGTACTCACCGTATTTGTCAGGAATTCTTTGCTCAATCCAAAGTCTGTTAAAACCACATGTCCATCTTTATCTAATAGAATGTTCTCAAGTTTGATGTCCCGATATATGATTCCAAGCTGCAGATGAAGACAGGGTAAAGAAGATTAATATCAATAATTACTTTTATTTATCCAAATCTGCACTACTTCAAAGAAACTTTGATCAAATAATATCTTAAATCAACGATTAAAGAATTCACTATAATTTTTGTAACATGGTTATCGCAGCTTTTTATACACAGCTCCGAAGCTGTGGTATAATTTACCATCTATACTTGGATGTTTCAAAACACTACTTAAAAACCCTCCTTTTCAAACAACTGGAATATATTTTTTTTCTTCTGTAACTCTTTCATTTAAGCACACTGAGACCTTTTTCAAAGGCATGATGCGCTATAAGAACTGTATTATTATTATCATTATTATTATTATTATTATTATCATTATTACATAGTCATGAAGTTAGTGTGGATGTGTCTGGAGCGGACATTTTGCTGACCAAACCATACAGATATGAATGTACTGAAAATGTTAAGTATATGAATTGATCATCACTCATTATCAAATTTCAAATGAAGCTATTCATTTATAGACCCACAAATTTTGCACATGAAATTATTTCAAGCATTACAAAATGTTGACAATTTATTGCAAAATTTTGTATTCAAAATACCCATCGATGTATGCACTTAATAACCTGGCCGGCGATAAATGTAAAATTATTGAGAAAATTAATATCAATCATCATTAATAACGAGAATGAATATAATTGTTACAAAGGGTACCTGGGAATATTTCACGTACGCATACATTAGTAATATTAAACTGGAGATGAAGTTCTAATCTGCTGACTGCCAGAATATGAATGCCAATAAAACAGAATTTAAATATCATATTTCTTTCTCTTCATTTTCCAAGAAATTAGTGGAATGCTAATTCTGTTTGGAAGGGAAAGGTCAAGTCTAAAAATAAAACATCCGCACACACACCCAAACACACAAACACATAAAGAATGCAAATGACAGGAAGCTGTATTACAACTTGGGAAATAGAACCGGAAATCAATTCTTCTTGACCTAAATAGATGAATGAACAACATTTTAGGCTGGTTTAGCTCATTTTCAGCCATATAATAAGAAAAATATAAAGTTCAGATATATTGAAAGAAAAGCTATCAATCCTGCCCCAAATATGGTGGACCTATAAAAGGATTGGATCATATATGTACATGATATATTGGAGCCAGAATTTATAACTGGATATTATTAGGTGTGCTCATTCATCAGCTCCACACTATACAAAGTCTTTACCTGGATTTCCTAAATAGGGCAGCCTTTCATTCACGAGCTGTCATTTTGTGTCCAAAGAAATCACGTTAAATACAATATTTCAATATTTCAACAACCTCAATGTTCACATATATGGGCAGGTTGGAAATACCTTATTCATTATAAACAATCCATACGTGTGAAGGCTAGGCAAAACAAGAATAAAAAACATGCCTCGAAAAAGAAACATCTAATATACTTTTAATTCATTCACTCATGAGACTGAATAATAAACAAATAATTTTAAGAAAAATCTTAAATGCTATTATTCTGTGACAGCAAATTCTAATCACCAAATATGATAGCATTTCTAGTTTACCTACGATCATACATCTATTTCCCACACATTCTTGGTAGCATATGCTTGGAGAAGCTTTTATATTTTTTCCCCTGCTATGCTTGGGGACCCTGTATTACTTGTCATGAGAACTACATATGTAGGAAGCTTGTTATAATAGTGAACAGATATTGTACTGCAATACATATTGGATGGGTAATTAAAAGAATGGTATTTGAATTCACACTAACAATTACACTCCATGTATCACCTATTCAAATCGAATCAAGTTGAAATGTAGACACCTCTAGATAGTTTTTCATCACACTGATCAATACAGTTGATGGACCTGACACCACCCACGATGTTTACACCAAGAAGTCTGATCTATGCAATGTAATAAATCTCATACATAATAAATCTCCATATGTCTGGCAGTAGGAAAATCATTTTCATGCTTTCCTAGGCGTAATAATGCGCATCTGAACATAATAATGTGCATCAGAACGTAATAATGTGCATCTGTACGGGTGCCAATAAAGATGAACATTAGCGATTCAAATCAAAGCAGTAAGCTCGAATTGAGTCTTGTTTTCCAGTGCCTGAATCAATACATTTGAGTCAAGTTGACTGACCATAAACCGCCCACACACGGATGAAGACAGATACAGACCTGTCTGTAACCACCAATATCGTTTGTATTCACATGCGGTATGGTTACCCATCAACAATGGTTTTGTACCTTCATACCTGTATTGTAATGAGGTTTTTTTAATTTTTTTTTTATAACAAACGGGGTGTAATTTTTCCTAAAATGGCATCAAGCTAAATACTTAAAACAGCCATTGCCCAATATGATTTTGGTTATTCTAAAATGGTTTGTTTTTGCTATTAGCATCAGACAAAAAACCTTCGTATTGATTATAGATTATAAGAAAATAATTGCAGTATATATGTTTAGTACCAGTAATGAATAAGGATTAATCTACATAACATTGTGTACAAACACAACCCAGTTTATAATGAAACTTTATAAAGAAGCAACGTAACAAACATCCTATAAATGACTGACCGTCCAGACATGTTTTTGATAGAGCTGAATAAAAATTCCATCCACAGTTTTCCGCGATAAAGATACATTATTCGTATGTCGGATTGTTAACGATCGTTGAGACACATTTTTTTCATCATAGATAGATCTATTCTACTATAAGTTTATTAGCTTTTGAACATGTTGTTAGTGGCCAGGGGCCGATTGCTCGAAATGGTCTTAGCTATCCTCTTCATGCTAAGACGTCTTGACTTCTTGTCCCATCCTAATAACATAGACAATAGCGTTGATTTGACCATGTTAAGAGGGTGGCGCAAGAACTTAAGACGCCTTAGCATGAAGAGGATAGCTAAGATTATTTCGTGCAATTGGCCCCAGCAATCTATTGTGACCACCAACTTTTAGCACTGGTAAACTTGGTCGCTCCCTATGTATATGGGATGAAGTGAACATATATTGGTAACCTATCTCCAGTGGTCACATTTATGTTCCCTTGGGTGGCCTACAGTGTATATCAAAAAGTTTGACTGTACAACTACAGGTGTATCAAGATTTCTTTGAATGACATCTTCATACCTTCTTTTTAGAATACCAGGATCATATTCTGACATAAACTTCAGGTATATTGTCTTAGCTAAAAACGGGGACATAATTTTTCCATTCAATTTGGATTACTTGCTGATTTTAATACATCATTCAAGTTCTTCACCTACCTAATTTTCCTCTCAATCAAAGTATCGTAGCAATAAAGTGACGCTACTATTGTACGGTTCATAATGTGGATTCTTATTAGACTGTCCAGTTCAACACAAAGAGGTCCTTGAAATTTCCTTTCCCAGGGACCATTGGCCTAGTCTTTTAACCCAGGAGCTATTATCACACACATCATGGATATGCAGCTACTGTGCATTTTATTCTCTCTAACTCTAACATTGAGAGCAATACAATTTATAGGCAAAAAAATCCTTGAGTGCCTAAGAATGTATGATGGGGTCACATTAATTCGTATCCTTTTTCTAAAGCATTTTTGGATTGTGGTACTTAGCACAATATATCTCCTAAAATACAAAATTATTTTTTAAAATCTTGGCACGAAATGAAACTAGATATTTCAGGCTTCAAATATTTCTAAAAATAAAATTAATTCACGAAAGAATCACCGAGATATCACGATATCAAAATTCGATTGACGAAACGATCGCATCGCTCCATGCTGGAAAATGGCGAAAATTGTCAACAAATTGTGTAATATAAATTCGCAGGCCCCGTTTTGAACAAGATTTACCATAAAATTGCTTACATCTAAGATGCAAAATTTACAGAAGCTTGACCACAAAATATCAAGGAATCGAATGGTATGTCTGCTTACTTACAAATATGATGATTTCTATCTGAAAATTGGAAGGATTCACTTCAGTGTCGCGAGACCCGTGTTTTTCTGCAAATGCAAGCAAATCTGCCGATCTTTTGGCAATATTTTCATTGTTTTGGGTCCTTTTGCTATGAAAATTTCCAATTTAGGCAAATAAACAACGCTCTCTACGATGGTGATGTCAGATTTGCAATATTTCATCGATTTTGTAGAGATTCACAAGATGTACGAATTAATATGATGCGCGAATTAATGTGACAGCACCATACTTCTTTTACAATAAGGTTGGTCGGTCAGATATTTTTATTAAAGCACATTTCACCAAAAAAAAAAACAGGAGTGAAAAGGAAAGGAACATATGGAAATGGCTTTCTTGTTATCATTTTACATATCTACCAATGATTGGACAAAAGGTAACATTTGTAAACAAAAATAAGAGCCATTTTCAGAGCATTGTTTGTGGAGGGCTACCAAAAATGGCTTTTCTTGGCTTTCGGTTTTACAGCACCTACAAATATTTTTTCAGGAATATTCATGAGCCAAATAATAATCAGGATTTTCAGAGAGACCATATATGTCCACCTCTGAAAGATCTGACTCTGTGTCTTCTATGCGCTAACAGTATATAAAGTCTGAATGTGTAGACCATCTCCCTGCCCCCACACTTTCACCGCTAAAGGACCCTGGGCACGCGCAAATGAAAGAGAAAGAAAGAGAAGGTGGGAGGGAGAAAGAGGAGAAATGAAGAGAGTGAGAGTGAAAGATTAGCAGGAAGTGTCGTTTATAATGCATGCAACCGCTGGATAATATTCCACCCTGCCCACACATCTAACAACTTCCAATGCTGTTGCCATGACGATGTTTGGCTCTCCATTGCTGACAGCTCATGGGGGAATGGGAAGAAGCAGGTTCTGTAGCCCAGGTTATTTCATTTTACTAATATCCCAAATTGCTACATCTAGTAACAATTATTTGAAAGAGCAACCAGTGGACCTACAGTGTTCAATCCACCCTGTGAAAATTATTTGGGAAAAATTTGGGAAAGGCATATATGCTTAGACTTGAACGTGGGGTTTCTGGAGTACAAGAGTCCTATTCAAATAACTGAGCTATCAGTACTTCTTTGATTACCTCAAAATTTTGAAAGAGCCTTGAACATCAAAGCAGCAGCCAAATTAATTTTCCTTTCTTTCTCACTTGTGTAATTGTCTTACACGACATGTTCATTTATTTTTCATTGATCCATTTATATGTTATCTTCTGGAAACACACTTTCAAATAGGAATCATATCAAAATTGACAATATATATCATGTAAGTGTAGCCCTCTTGAGCAGAAAAGAACTATCAAATATGAGTTAATACATGTACAGTTCATTGCACATGGTATTTTGTACATTGCATATATTTGTTTGCAATGGGTAATTTCGTCTACCAATCTATCTTAAATTGCTTCCTTTCCAGAATAAAATAAAGATGGAAGATTTGTGCTATAAAACAAGTGATGCATGTTTCTGTATCCATTCATTATAGACTAATAGCTCTCAATGAAGCTGTATGCACAAAAAATGTGGGACTCTGCTCCAGGGAACAATTTTCCTGGTATCGCATCGCAACTTGCTTTGCATTTTAGCATGATTGCTACACAACAGATATTGTGTCAAGCAACTTTTTCACATAGAAGTATGCATTAAAATGCTATACAAAAGTTATTTTGTTTAGCAACTGTTTCATATAGAACTGTAGAGCTTTGTTTTCTCAATGTCTTAAATTGCTGATCAAATGTGAACAGTAAAATTTTACCCTGTGCTTGTACAAAAGCTTCTCATATTGTAAACTCTTTCACATGTATCTCGGGTGAAGCAAAACATTGTATGACTTGAGGCAGAAAGAAATAGATTTGAAGTAAACAGTCTCCAACACAGTCAAATGGGGGAATCCCCCAATGTCATGAACATAACAAACAATCATTTCAATGCACAATATTTTTCGGATTTATTTCTCACAAGGTCACATACAGACTGTAGGATTTCATGCAGGAACTGAATAGAGATTTCCCCTGAAATGGTAGAGTGAAAAATATACTTCATTTTCAGAGAGATATTTTTTTACCACCCCAAAGTGAAATAGTTACTAATGTGTAGATTAGTTAAATATATGAGATTATATTGCCTCAATGTGTTGGCTGATTCACTTCAATATCTGTGTAATAATGAGGTTGTAGCTTTAAGAGTGTGTAGCTAGAAACTTGTAATCAATTGCAAATCAACTGCAAACCAGTTGCAAATTGAAACGCCTACATTTATTTTCCTTTGTGCATGGGCTCTTTGCAAGATGCCCATGAAACAATGATTTTTGTTGGTGAATAGAGATTTCCCCTGAAATGGTAGAGTGAAAAATATACTTCATTTTCAGAGAGATATTTTTTTACCACCCCAAAGTGAAATAGTTACTAATGTGTAGATTAGTTAAATATATGAGATTATATTGCCTCAATGTGTTGGCTGATTCACTTCAATATCTGTGTAACAATGAGGTTGTAGCTTTAAGAGTGTGTAGCTAGAAACTTGTAATCAATTGCAAATCAACTGCAAACCAGTTGCAAATTGAAACGCCTACATTTATTTTCCTTTGTGCATGGGCTCTTTGCAAGATGCCCATGAAACAATGATTTTTGTTGGTGAATAGAGATTTCCCCTGAAATGGTAGAGTGAAAAATATACTTCATTTTCAGAGAGATATTTTTTTACCACCCCAAAGTGAAATAGTTACTAATGTGTAGATTAGTTAAATATATGAGATTATATTGCCTCAATGTGTTGGCTGATTCACTTCAATATCTGTGTAACAATGAGGTTGTAGCTTTAAGAGTGTGTAGCTAGAAACTTGTAATCAATTGCAAATCAACTGCAAACCAGTTGCAAATTGAAACGCCTACATTTATTTTCCTTTGTGCATGGGCTCTTTGCAAGATGCCCATGAAACAATGATTTTTGTTGGTGCGTGCCGATCCCCTGCAAGTTGTAATTGACTGCAAGCTCCTCGACACATCCCAAAAAGCCATACATTCTCATACAAAAAGATGTTTAAAGATGGGCCCGGCTGCAAACTAAAGCCAATAAATAAGAATTTACAAAGGGCAACTCCAGTAGAAAAATTCAATTATTTCATTCGGGTGGATACAATTAAAATTGTACTAAAATCACCTATCACCATCAATTTTATTCCTCATCATTCTCTAAAATCTTCAAAAATATTTACCTGATGTAAGCAGTCTAAAGCGATGATTATCTCAGCGATATAGATGCGGACTTCACTTTCTCTGAAGTGCTCCCTCTGGTAGAGATGGGTGAACAGTTCTCCGCCGCTCACATAATCTAGATTAATATACATGTAAAATAACACAATTACTGTAATAGGCTTTACAGTAGACAAGTTTGGGATTCTAACTGCATGGAGCTTGTAGTATGAAAATATAATCATGCTTCACTTATAGTAAATGCAATTAACCTGTCAATTCAGTGCCCTTATATTTGAATATTCAAAATCAGCATGTAACTATAAAGTGCCTCTACTGCAATAACTGCATTATCAAGAGATTCTGGGGCCTGATATTACAAATATTCTTTCCTTGTTGTCATGTTGGCCTGGCCAGAATTGTATCCTTGTATGTGTTTACACTCAAAGACATCTCCATGACAAGTTCATGACCACCACACCCGAGTTGAGATATCTTCATAGTTGTAATCTATTACTGAACTAGAACCTTGGAAAATACTTCAAGATAACCATCTATTCTGTAATTTGTTCTGTCCATCTCAAAATTCAAAATTGATTTCTTACAATATCATCAAAAGTCTCCTTGATCTGAACTGATTCTTAAATGTCTGAGTGATTATCAATGGTATTGATTTGCTAAAAATTTTCATATCTAATTAGACAACACATTTTCTGAAAAATGTATTTTCTTGGTTCGTAACAAAGGTCCAAAAAATGAGACCAAGATTTCTGACAATTGCATGCAACAACTTGATACAATGTAACAAGGTAATATTCACCAAGAATTTTAGTATTGAATCATCAAACAGCTGAACCAAATTGTTTTCATTCTTTCTTTCATGACAAAATGATTGGTTCCGCTGTTCAGTGATTTGCAATACACTTTCTATCATGCATACAGTCTATCTGAGTTCTTATATTCAAAACATGTTGGCATCTCTGTAATTCTGGAGCAGTAATAAGCAAAACAACACTGGACTCACCTAATATAAGATTGAGCTTGGAATCAGTTTGGAAGGCATAATGTAGTGTTACAAGGAATGGACAACTGCGTACGGCCTCAAGGACCTGTCTCTCTGTCATGGTATGCTCTGCGGTCTTGGACTTCTGGACGATCGTTGCTTTCTTGAGGACCTTCATGGCATACAGCTTGCCCTGGTTGTGACTGCCAACTTTCCGCACTAAAAACACCTTGCCATAGGCTATAAAACAACAAGATTGAATAAAATAGAATAAGTGATGATCGAGAGAAGACTTCTGACAAATCTTAGAACTCTTGAAGTCCTGCGAGGAATAAGTTTTAATATGGCTTTTGGAACAACCAACTTTCTTTTAATGATGCATTGAGTTCACTAGGGTGAAAAGATCAATATATGAAGACCACTTGAACTGCATACCTAGAAAGGAATATCGTCACAATGATTTTGGTATTAATTTTACATTGATCAAAAAATTATTGTTCTATAGTTTTCATTTCTTTTTATAACACACATTTCTAAAATGACATTTAAAACAGAGTGGCCAAAATAGTCATGGCAGCTTTGAAAAAATTACGATGTATTATAAACAAAAATTTAAGTTCTAAAATATAGCTTTTCATTTTTTTTCACATTGTACTATAAAAAAAAATGTAATTAGCACAAGAATTTGATCCACGTAAATTCACAACAGGCTGTATCAAAACATGAATTTTGGTACATACGGTAACTAAAAGATTAATAGCATCATGAAATTCCTGACATCACATCAGTCACGCTCTGTTTGGCCCTAAATTAATAATGACCAGAGTCAAGACAAGACAAACAGCTGTACACCTACTACAGTGTGTATGTAGATTATAAAATCAAAAGAAGGGTCATAATGGTATGATGAATCGTGCATATATTTTTATTATGCTTCTGCCTTCATAAGTGGCCAAAACTATGGCCAATTGTCAGATCCTCCATGACAGATAAAACAGAATTGAGAATGAGCTGTGGACAAGTCATGTAGTAGGAACCCGAAAGTGGGGGGGGGGTGCTACATGTTGTGTAAAAATTGATAAACAAAGTCTCTCAGCTAAAATTCTTAGTCCCTGCACTTTTCAAGACGTTACCCGTTTATACTGCATGTAGGTGCCTGCATGGTACTGGTTCCGAATCTTTCTTGACACTCTCTCTCTCTCTCTCTCTCTCTCTCTCTCTCTCTCTCTCTCTCTTTCTCTTTATTTCAAAACAATCTAGTAATCTCCTTGAAGCATAGATACATAATAATCACACTACTATATTTCACCCTGAAGTTGTTGACTCAAATGTGATTATACTTGAAGTGGCCCCTGAGGTTTCTCTCTGGCGATGACTCATACATTTCCTACTACCAACCCTCTTGGGTTCATCATTACTTGTAATGTACCAAACAGCATGTTGCTAATTTTCAATTTGAAGTAAACAGCTTAAGTTTGTGTGTCAATCATCTGTACACCTGATTAGGAATCAAGAACCAAAACAACCAAAGTCATGGCAATCACAATAGAGGCGTTCACACAAACAGCCAAAAGTTTGGAAACTTTCTGTAAGACTTTTTCGGTCATGATCGAAAGGTCCATGTAGACAGAAATGGTTCCAAATTTGGAGATGGGTTTTGAAACTTTTTTGACAGTTTAGTTTGGCAGTGGTTGAGCGTAGGGTCTCGTCTGACGAAAATATTTTGAGACTTGAGACTATCTGCCCAATTCACTCGCAGCTCAATCCTCTGCTCAGCAGTGAGGCAACTGCTAGAATGCAATGAAAAAAAGGTTTTTAAAACTTTTTGGGTAGCAATTCTTTTTGAACTACAATCAACATATGTGTGAACATGCACAATAATTTTAGAATCAATCAGAGGGCTTGAAAATCACCTAGAATTCAAAATTCTGTGCACAAAAATGCTATACATGTACATGTATCTGTGGTCTGAAATTCAATTGCCAGGACCTAAATTTGCCTGAAAACTGGCATCCCTGTATCATGCATGATCGAATAAATACAAAATTACAAAAATTATTAAACAGATAATTCTTTGAATAAACGCATTTCCAACAAGCATTTGATAAGTTGTAAATCCTTTTTGTTATAGTGTAGCGATAATCACACAAAGTCTGTTTGCTTTTCCGTATTGTTGTGCGTCTCAAGATCGCAATACAGCAATGACATTAGTATTAATTGTATCCATCAATCTTTGTGCTAAATGCTAATCAAACCCATTACAGAGATATATTGGCGCTGATAAAATTACATTTCATGCAATGCCTAGTTCACATAAATATTAAATTGCCTCAAAAACCTACTACGAAGAGAAATACAGATGTACACAATGTATGTTACAGGTAGATGTGCATGTTACAGTTAGATGTGCATGTTTCAGGATATTTTTTGTACAATTCTAGCTCTTGTTTCCTGTCAATATTGGAGTAGGTGGAACTAGAAGTGGATCTATTGGGATTAATTTTCACTACATGTAGATTGTAAAGTTTTCTCCCTTCAGGAAATATTTCCAACAATCACTGTACATTTCTATTAGAAAAAATTGCGATACAAAACGTCCTCGTGTAGCAAAATAATTGATACGTATGGAGAGATTCCAGTAAATTGTAATTGGTTTTAAATCTGCATTTTTTTTTCTTAACTGCACTTTGAAACACACATTTTCATTTGCACACTGTCTGCATGATTGTGCAATAAACTGCAACTTGCAATCGATATGAACTTTCTAGCATCACTTCCTTAATCAAAAACATTACAGAGCAGAAATGAATAGAAAAAAGAAACTATAATTCCAAGAAAATGTCAAATTACAATAAAAACTTGGAGATATATGCACAGTCTTATACATCAATAGCTCAAGCACAAGTACAATATTTCCCCATCATTCATAAACAGACATTTTTAGGACTTGACAGGGTAGGAACCTAATAATGACTTCTTGAACAGAGAACAATGTGGGTATCAATTCCTTCAGTGTAAAAATTTCCAGGCCACATCCTTGAAAAATAAAATTGAATTTATGATTAGTAGGCCTACATGAGAGGGGAAGTTCAGGTATGATAACAATTCAGCCCATTTGAAGCCTTGAAGGGAATATCAATATTTCTCTGCAAGTTGCAGACAAATCTATAAAAATTGGATTCAGTAATCAAATAAATTTCAATCTATATTTTCTGGTTAACATGAGAAGGGACTGTTTGTTGTGTGACCTTTATTCATTCTCTGTGACATAAAAGAAATGATAACAACTTGTTTCAATTGACATAAAGAATGATACATGTACTTGCTTTCAATCGTAATCAACAACGCACTACTTTCTGCGATAGAAAAAGACATTCTTCAAAATTTCATCAGAAATATTTATTGGAATGAAAAGGGAGTTGACAAAATCGACGAACTTTTTATGTCCTACACAATTCTTTAGGTCTTCATCTAACCACAAGCATCCCTTCATATTGATCCTTGCAATATTAGGAAAAATGTGCCACATTTGTCTTCACATATGCACCCCCCCCTAAAAAAGGAAAGAAAAATAGCTCATAACCAGTTGTTTGCACAATAATGTAGATATTCAATTTATTCATCATGCAATTCAATGCACGATCATAAAAGGCATCTGATCAGAATGGACAAATGTTTCCCAGAAAGACTAGCATGCACCCAGACATGAAACTGAGGAGCGTGTGAACACGTTGTAATAAGATGAGTGGCATCGTAATGTGCAACCCTTTCCAAGAACTCTCTTCTCAAATGAATACAAAGTGCTTTTAATACAGCGGGTGTTGTGATTGTCATTGTATGACATTTGCTGGTCCTGCCATGATTCTTCCAGCCTTATTAAATTTCTCAAAAGGCATAGGGTTAGGTCTTGATCGTTCTGTTTTGTTTCGGTCTGCTTTGATTCAGATTAACAGGATAAGGATAGGGGTATGATTAGAAAAAAATATTTAGGGTTACTGGTATGTACATGGGAAGTCTTGAAGCACCACCATAAGTTTCATATTTATATAAGGCTGATATTGTAATTGTACATTTAATATGATGTATCAAACCTTACATGCACACTGTGAGCTTGAAACTTGAAAAACAAAGCTTCATTTATTATATAGCCTTCAAAAACTTGGCTCAAAGTCTCAGCGTTTCAAGCAAATTCAGATTTATCCCTGACCATGATTGCACATGACCTTCAAGATACAGAGAAACATTTATAACAGGTGCTTTAACTACATAGCAATTGATCCTGTTTACTTTTTTTTTTTTGAAAATTCATAAAACAGGACACTTCATGAATCATATCAAAGCAGCACCAAGTACTGTCAAATCAGCTCACATTTCAGCTGATACACACATGAAACTATTTACATAAATTTACATTCTAAACATCCCATAGTCCTGCGTGTAGGCCTACACTGTTAACAGATAAAAGCAAAGAATTATGACAGGTAATGCACCTCAATTCTTTCAAAAGATGACATTTAATCTTTTTCATGTCTTACTTTCCTGTTTTTATCAAAACCAAGTTATTCCACATCAGGATTTCCCTTTTCACATAATCCAAGTGAAACATAACCCAGCTACATATAACCACTGTACATGTATCTACAGACTTACCTCCAGTTCCTAGCACCTTCAACAGTTCAAAGTTCTCTCGCCCCACCTTCTCTGCATGTCCTGTCAGGTTCGCTGCAATCATAAAAAAGCAACAAAACGGGAAGACATTAGCCGAGAAGTTTCACACATGGTTACTTCACACTTAAAGTACAATGTAAAAACAATGCAAAAATACTATGTTACTCAGATTGATATTGTGAACAAGCTGAATTTCCGTCAATGGACAATAAAATTATTGAACTAACAAAAATACATGCATTAAACTTTGTTAAATATTGATCATCACATAAATGATATTTCCAAATTAAAAAAAATCATAGTTTGAAAATCAGAAAGTTAATTATTCAAATCAATAGAAGCTGATGCATTTTAATCTTTTATATGTTAAACAAATCAAGAATAAAAACAAGATGAAAATCTGATGTCTCCATAGATTTTAAAGATGGATTATTTCATACCGATTTAAAAAATGGTATGAAATGGACATTAGAATTATGCAGCATAGGCACACGATCATGTTATCGCCAGGTCACCTGTGAGAATGGCACCAATTTTTTCGCTCGTAGTTTCACTACATGTAGCTTGATGAAGTTTTGTTGATTGCATCAAAGTTTTGTTGTGTTGTAGAAGATTCATTTTTATATTCGTAGTTAATGAAACTTAACATTTCGGGATAAGTGTAGATATGGCTATAGTAACAAGCAGCCTGGTAAGTGTAATAAAAAATCTCAAACAGCAACTTTACAAGACTCGTATTTCTCCAAGGGACCTTTGCCTCAAACAGTCAAGCACATCCCATATCTTGTAAACAAGGATTCATCCAACACATGTTAACAGGCAGTTTGATGCAAAAGCCCTCTGAATAACACAATGTAAATTTCACACATGACACTGACACAAAAACAAATGCTTCCTGTGTCCCAGACCACGTTCCCAGGGTGAATTCTTTGTGTAAGCGACAAGTATCAACACCTGTAACAGATGGGTGGGGCTCTTCTGGCCACACTCTAAGAACAACAAAAACAATCCATCATAGACATGGGAACCAATACCAGTAAAGCCACAGAAAACATGATGGTCATTTGGGAGTTCATCGAACAAGTTGTTATTCAATAATGTTTCAATTGGAATCATAGACTTTAAATTGTGTAAGAATGTTACAAAATATGTTATTATCATATTCAAGTGTTATTGATGAGTATATTCATTAAAAAAAATGACAGAATTAAAACAGACGGAGGTCATACACATGTATCAACTGAAATTTCCGCAGTGGTTTTATTTTTGCGAATTTCACTCTGTATAATGCCCACAGTCTTGTGTGCAAAAATCTCTCAAAAAAGATATCAAACTTAGTAAATTTGCTCAAGTTTATGTACTCTATAATATTGGCTTTTAAGGTAAGAACATAATAGGCTCTATCTTTTGTCACCGAACATCAGCTTTGTTTACGGGGTAAAAAAAGGCTGCATGTGTCTCATATCCCAGTCAAGCTTGAACATGTACAGTGAACAACTGGGTATACACCAGACGCTTTTTTACCCAAGCAATTCCAGACAACATGAAGGTAAGGACAAAAAAAATGATTGGAAAACATTCTGACTGCCATTTCAGACTGATATTCCCTAGGTGATCACTGACTAAATACTGGCTCAACATTGGATACATGTATGTGTGAATTGGTATGGATGTAGTTATGCATAATTCTGACCTGCCTATAGATCGTAATTGGAGAGAACATTCCTAAGTTTAGACTGGTCTGTATTTAGCCTATTTACTTGTATTCAAGGATCAAAGTACTGTCTAGACAATAGTCTATTCTGTCTGATATATTTATGAGGAAAAACATTGCTATAGTAAATGCCACAGGGATACCCTGTTGTTGTACCACTCTGATCTTTCTCTGTGCATCTGTACCTTACAAGGAACTTCCAGATTTTGTTCATTCCTAGAACTTTTAAAGGTTGTTTCTATTAAATACATGCACAGGGAATAATTTCATTTTTCACATTTGATTACCAGTTTTAGAGACTCATGACAAATCTTAAAGAATTGGCTGCACCGTTCAATATAATAAAAGTTGCTTAACAAAACATCTTTTGTGTAGTAATCATGCTAAATTATAAAATTGCATAGCAAATTGTGATGCAATACCAGGAAAATTATTCGCTGCATGTATAAAGTAGTGCAACTTAATTTTTCTTTGCCCACATATTCCATTCCTACCTGTACATAATGTATTATCAAAATCACACAATAATCAATCCTTTATTCAAGTTATTCAAGCACCATTACAAGCTGCAGTCATAATACTCTCCTCAAACAATACAAGCATGTGGCCTTGCTTTGATATAGAGTTACATGCAATCAAACATTATTATGTACAGAATGGAATTATAAACAAAATTGTGTACAATACAATGTATGCTACATTGCATGGTTGAATAATGCGAATATTGAGTTTGGGATCATGTAAAAGCAAGATGTAGTGACGATAGAGGTATAGTTAAATCTACAATCAGGTTTGTAGCCCCCAGTACAAGCATCACAATATACGAAAAATGTACATTTCTAGAAACCTATTACTCAGGTTAGGAATATATATGTTCAAATACCTCTCTGTGGAATAGTGACGTACTTAATGAATTATTTCCAAGATATTTGCTGACAAAATTTACAAGTATTACAAGAATCTGTTAAGGGGGAACTTCATCCAGACATTAATGTGCGCTCAGAAGATGAAGAAAATAACAATGGTCAATCTGTGAAAATTTGAGCAAAATCTAACAATATGTTCAAAAGTTATGAATTTTCAAAGTTATTATTTACACCCCTCATGGGTTCCTTAAATTGGCAACGTACAGGCACAAAATGGCTGCCAACATGGAGAACTCTCCATTCACTTTGTACACAGAATTTCACATTTTCTTCTTTTTCTAGAAAAGTAGACAAAATTGTACTTTTTTTCTTAAAGTATGATATGGACATGTTGATTCTGCATGCATTTCGGAATGAATTATGTTGATTTATTGTCTATTTTTCACAGATTGACCATTGTTATTTTCTACATCCACTGAAAGTGCATCAATGTCTGGGTGAAGTTCCCCTTTAAGGCATCCATAGAGCAGCTACTTCCTCTGATAAATGATGTTTGCAAGCTTCTATAGTTTGTCAAGCGGCAGCCCTGGGTAAATATGACTGATTATTCTCATTATCAGCAAAAACTTTTTTCTACTGTGAACCCTCAACAGTGGTTTAGATGATAGCGACAAGCTTTTATAAAGATTTTCTATGATATTACAATTTTAAGATTTAAAAAACAGAAAATGAACATCTTATGATCTGGGTATATATATGTCGAACAATGCCACTCTTGTCAATGTAGGCCTACCTGACAAGTATCAGAAAACAATGTGAAAATGCATATTTGCACACAATCCTTTGTGTAGTGAGATAAAACACGGAACATGCCAGCAGCAGGAAAGCGTCTGAGCCTTTCCCAGGGTTGTGCATTGAGTGTATGTTTGTTTCCAGGGCCTTGATAGAGGTAGACACTAGTCTGCAAGCACATACCCTAGACTTTCGGTGTGTGCATGCGCAAAGCGTGATACAAGGTATGCATATTGTGTGACTACATCACACCTACAGCCTTGGCTGAGAGCATAAAGACACACAATGCATACCCTGTATCACTCTCTTGGCATGCACTCACCGAGAGCCAAGGGTCTGTCCTGGCAGACTAGGTAGACACAGTGTAGGATCAAATGACGGATTGAAACATTGAGAAGCAGACAGTACTGAGCACTGCTGTGTGTCCTGGGGTCTACAGGGCTAGAATCCACCTGCGGCCAGGGGCCTGGGAAAGGTTGCCCATGGGATACTGGATTCTCAGGACAACCTGATGATGATTTTTTTTCAATGTAAAAATATTAATCATAATAAAGGTCCTTTGAGTAAAAGGAACACAAAATCAACATGAATACACTGACATTTGAACTTTAATGTCTGGTCAATCTAAAAATACAGACTATGTTTCTTATTCTAAATAATTTGCAATTTTAACGATCCAAATCAAAGTGAAGTAGAGATATTTCATAAGCACAGAAACATAATTCATTTGAATTAACAAATTAGTAAATACAATTTTTGAAATGTTCTTGCAGAGATGCTAATAGTGGCAAATTGGAATTCCAGTGATTTTTATTAAAGTCGGTCCGTCATGATCGACAACACTTCCGGTTGCGAGCGCACACGGACGGCGTGTCGTGTGTTGGCAACAACGATATGAACATTTCCTTGCTTACGCACCTTGCCAAACTCAGACACTCGGGGAAACTTCGTACAAATTTCCGATCCATGATCGGCGCATGTAACTTTCATTCCTCCCCTCTTCAGCTTCGATTTTTCTTTAAAAAAATACAAAACAGATAGTATGCGATTGCCGAGATGGGAGCTAGCGAAATATAGCTTGCTTGCTTCCTATTCCAGGTTAAAAATGCCGTGATTTTTCTGTTCGCCAATCTTCGTAATCAAAATGGCAGCGGCCACTTAGCCACGCCCTGAACGCCATGTCGCCCCGCCTTTAAATGATATCCAAATCATAATACATTGCATTCAGGTGTAGTGTAGTACATCATCATTTGGTTTATACCAGTTGAAGTAAAACAAGGTAATTCTTTGGTGATCACAGGGAAGGAAACGCAAATTGGAACACTGAACATGTATATACAGTATGTAGAATGTATCTGTCATTACAAACACATACATGTACCACTGTACCCTGATTTTTGTTCTTGTACACAATATTAGTGTTACCTGCACATATGTGATTTTCATAGGGTTCAGAGACTTTTTTAACTGCATATTGAGTGACACAATGAGAAACCAGAGTACTGTTTTCTCACTTAGACAGAGATTACCATCTTTTTCCTCCTCAGATTTTATCTCCTAAGAACATATGACCCGTAAACGATTTAAATTGGCAGTGGTTTACAAGAACCTCTACTGGAAGAGGAGAATATTGAACAACATGTAAAGCCGGAACAGAATTGTGGAACACTCCCTAGTCAGTATTATCAAGGTCTGACATTATAGTTCGACAAAATATAAAAGTATCGCAGTCCTAGGCAATGTATGTAATGACTTCATTGCTTTCCCAGTTTGACGTAAGGAAATCGTCAGCCTGGGAACAATATGCATGTGACTAGCATAAAATAGTCTGCAAGCACATACCCTAGACTTTCGGTATGTGCATGTGCAGAGCGCGAAGCGTGATAAAGGGTATGCATTGCGTGATGTAGCATTGCTCTATCCTCAGTCTAGCCTTGACTGAGGATAGAGCAATGCTGTATATGTGTGATGTAGTCATACAAAGCATACCCTGTATCACGCTCTGCACATGTATCATTTGATTGAACTGGAAGACACATACCCTGTATCATGCTTTGCACATGTATCATTTGATTGAACTGGAAGACAAAGTTCAGAGGCCTTTCTCTCTTAGAAATACTTTTCAGTGTACATTGTCTTCTTGTGTTTAAAGGGTATCTGAGCCACTCAAAAAATAAGTTGCTGGTTGCAAAAATCGCCAATAAAAATACATATCTTTAAAAAAAAAAATTTATTTCAAGATGTTAAATTTACAAAACTGAAACTTTCTCTTAACATATCTCAAAACAAGTCACGCAAAGACTAGCACATACTGCGGAATGATCGCCGATCGCTGGTTGAAGTTACGATAGCTACGAATATTGTACATGCCAAAGATAATTTTTGTGCAAACAAGTTTGGCTGCCTGTCATCCCACAGAAATCAAAACATTTGAGCCGTTGAATTTTCTCAAACAAATATAAAGTAACTTGTCAATCACAATATCTTTCCAATCGTTATTTGGGGGAGAGTCTGACGAGCATGCATGAAAAAGAGGCCTGCAGAGCCCTAAAAGATAATTAGGCTCCACACGCCGATCGCTGAAAAACAATTGAATTTCCTTTCAACTCCTTAACTAGTAATCCATATCAAGTCAGATAAAGTTATATGAGGTTTAACTTCATACACATCTTTTTTTTTTGGGGGGGGGGGGGTCTCAGATAGCCTTTAAATGTTCTAAATTCTCAATCAATACCTGGTGTATGAAGCTTACCAATCTCAAATTACTGTAAGGCTGGAATACAATCAATATGAAATTAGGAATTCAAAAACTAAAAACACAAAAAGTAGAAAAAGTTTTGGGCTTTTACCCTTACATAATATGCAATTGCATGACAAATATGGTCAATAGTGGTGAAAGAATACAATTCAAAATGAGAACCAAAGAATTCAGAATATTGTAGAAATAACTGTCAAAGGGCTCAATCATAGATCTTACTTATCGGAAAGAAAAAGATTCACTTGACCTCTCTGAATGCAGAACATCTCTATCCAAAATATGAATTTGAAATGAAACATTCCTTCTCATTTTAACCAAAAAGTGATATTTGACATTGGGCAGTCCCTTACAATACAACGGAATAATAACATTTTTAAGAAATATAATGAATCAAGTATATAGGCATTGAATTAATCCTTTGAGGGATTTAATCACATCGCAGCAGCTTCAAGTCAAATGAAGAAATGTCCTTATATCGGTCTATTTGCATCTGTACATTGTTCACAAAAGATATGAGAACCTTTTAAAGACACTGTTCATGTACCTGCATAAACAACATCCATATCAATAATCCCATAATTATTGACCTATTTCACAATAGGCCTCTTAATTACACTCTGCTTATCAAGGCAATATCTGAATGGCCACTACAGATCATTTGATCAATTTACTTGATAATTACAGTAAAACATATTTGACAAATATCAAACATATGCAGGGAATAATTTTCCTGGTATGGCATTGCAATTGACTATGCAATTTTGCATAGAACTGTACAATAAAGAGTGTCCTCAACATCTATAACTTTTCGAGTTTGAAAAGTAAAATAATTCCCTGCATAGTGCAGGCTGTTTGAATGTAAAATAGAGATTTATTGCACAAGACCAAAGGATGTTTTACAATGAAAATTATATAAAACAAAACAGTTTGTTGCTTCATCCTATTTCTTCACAAAGGGTCTTATATAAGTATGTATATAAATGCCAAGGTGTACCTTAGACCAGGGATCCCTGCTTAGACATACTTTATGTACATGGCTGGTTGTGGATTGGTTGTTTATTGGTTTATGGCGACTCTCAATGCATTGTCCGGATGGTTTTCGACAGGCAATATGTAGATACATAAATTATAAATTTGGGGTAGTAGACTCTTCTTTTAATATTGAATTAATGATGCTGGAAATGGTCACCAGCTTCACTCAATCCAGAATTGGGGTATACTGGTGAATCCAGTTACCAGACACTTTTTTGTCAACATATTGCGGTTGTTACAAAACATGAAAATAAACTAAGATATTTGCAGATCTCATCATCGCTCGAAACAGTCCACATTTGCCGTAATTGCTGCACTTCAAAATGCAAGCATATCCGCGTCCAAATTTACCATGTTGTCAGTGTCCGGTTACCGGGTTCCCACTATGTATAGGTCTATTGACCGACATGGTGTAACTCTTGCACTTGGTGAAATTTAGCCCTTTTCCTGAATCTCACCGACTATGAGTAAAGTGAATGGGATAGAGAGAAGGATGCCAATGTTTTTAGAGTGCAAAAATGACAGCATTTTTGGTTAGATTTTGCCAAAATATCTCTCATACATTCCCTCTAATATTATTGGTAACAAACAACATCAAAGTAAAATTGAATCGCTATAAGCCTTAACAAGTTATACATCATTTCTTTTATACAAAGTCTACTGTGAAGATCAAAACAATGAGGTCCTGTCCGCTGACCGTATGAACGCAAATCAATGCACGGATGGACTAGCCTAGTCTAGTAAGACAAGTCAAGGGCTAAGTCTCGGCCTATTCTACGAGAATGCCAATTGAGTACTGTAGGATATTAATCATGTTCTTCTTAACACATGCTTTTTTAATGCTGAAAATTTAGCGCCCAGACATCAGACCTCCTATAATACAAATATTCATGGCCCTGCAGCCTAAATGTTGGTGTGCTGTGTGAGCTGCAGCTGCGCTGAGACGACTCATGCCATGGCTATCCAGGACGACGACGTTAGCCAGGGATGGGACACTGCACTGTCTGGCACTCTGACTGTTGCGAATACAGTGACCATGTTTTACGATTTTCTAAACAAATGAAAAAGACTCACCATGTTTCAATTCATGCCGAACCATCAATGTATCTCCAAGCATAGCCTGTGCCATTTTCACACTCCGTCAATAGAATTTAGGGCAAATTTGCCCACTTGTAAGGCCCAAATGATGTTCTAAAAAGTTTCACTATTTGGGGAAACAATCAAAATAACATTGTGCGCTAGAGTGACGCAGATGGCGCTAGACCTAAAATGAGAATGTCAGAGTCGACAGTGCAGTGTTGACGAAGAAGTGGTGCAATGAAAGAGTTTCTAGACCTCTATGGATGCAATATATCGAGTATTGATGAAATCTTCATCTCGCAATTACACAATTTGTAATAGATTGCTGAGACTCAAAGATTTCTTTTCAGGATAAATGAGAATGTGATGTGATGATGACGATGAAGAACTGGAAGAAAAAAGGAAAAAAAAAGGAAATCAAGGGGCAATCAGGATAAATGAACTCGGAAAAGGGAAACGGGACGAGAAGTAAAAATATTATGACGATGGATAAATATTAAATTAATGCTATATAAAAACAAGAGTGAAGAATTGATGAAAATAAAATATTGTGACAAGAAAATTTTGACAAGAAATTGTGACATTGTTAATAATTATAAAACAATGATCATAAGAATGGCAGATAAAAAGAAAAACAAACATGAAAGGACGATGACTGAGGTGAAAGAGAAGAGGGGAAAAAAGCAATGATAGAATAGTATATCCTTTTTAATTGGAAATAAGAAAGGGAACTAGAAAAACTATCAACAGATAGTTGATAATAAGTTAATTAAAGAATAACATATTAAAGAAACGAGAACAGGTCAAAAACTGTTAGACGGACAGGAGAAGATATTTATATGGTGAATAATGTTGTAAATATGCTTTCATGTCAGAATACTGTTAAAATTTATCAATTCCGGAAAAAGGTAATAATTTTCTCAATTTGGATTGACAATAACAAAAGAAATCCTGCAAAAAGAAGGAAAAACAATAAAAACACAATAAATTGTACAAAAACAATAAAACAAAGTAGTTATAAAATGTTAATTTTCATATCTATTTAATCAGTTCATAGCATAATTAAAATTGTTGGAACGAGATACGTCACTGAAGTAGTTTTAAAACTAATTACATTATCTTAATTACCATAGACCACCACATTTTTATGAATTAGATGACAACAGTCGTATGCCTTAAAAATACATTACTGCCATGCTTTCTGAAGAGAGGGAGAAGGGGCAATCACTTTCTGGAAAAAAAAATTCATAGGAAGGTCATCAATTGTCAAAATTAACATGCGCACACCCAGGATTTTGATACCGGGAAGGGGGGGGGGGGGGATGTCCATATAGTTGTGGGTGCAGGCGCGCACCCAGGATTTTGGGGGGGGGGGGGTGCTAAGCACAAATTTTTTACAAATTTGGCGCCTCCTCACTACTGAGCTGACAAGCAAAAAAAGGGGGGCTTCACCTAAAATCTGGCATCCTCATATTGCGCCCCCATTTCAACAAAATGAATGGGGTGAGATCATTGTACCCTTGTTGTTCCTTTATTTCTTTCCACACCATGCAGTCGCTTATAAATTTAGCTGTTATTTGCAGCAAACTTTCTTACTAAAAATGCACGACTCGAAAGAAAAAACACTATTGTGGATCCATGGGCTGTTGGAGGTTGGGGGACCTTTAGGGAGGGATGAATCGGCCTTGGCACCACTCCAAAACGCTCTTTAGATCACTCAAATGGAAGTGACTGACCCCCTGTTTCGTGTCTTATTAGCTTTTCGGTGGAAAAAAATGTACTAGCGTGCGTGCCAATTCGGCACAAATATAGCTATTTGGTTTGGCATCATTGCCACCACTAGTATAATCGTACACCCACACAACCGACAGAAATGTAATACATGTAGCAATAATTAAAATAATCGACAATGAGAAGACTAATTCAAAGATCATTCATTTCTCGCCCACAAAAATTACTTCAAGCTTCGAATGATTGTAATATTCCTGTATTTGTATAAATAGAATCACTTTGATTACTCTCCGCGTTTCCAGATAACTTAGGTACCCCAAAGTGAGCTAGACTGCCCGTACCCCAGTGACACAGGAAACCTGGTTTCTGAGAAGCTCTCGAAACGTACCTCGAGTGGGCTTGTCAGGACGGTACCGTTTAGTCCTGGCAGGGTACTTCTTATCTGCAAAATCTAGATATTAGGATTCTGATTATTAATTTTTCTCCCTCCCGATTTAAAAAAGACTATGTTAGAAAATGCAGTGATCAAAAACAATATATTTGTACGTATATATATTCAAAGAGTCATATAAAAACGTAATTTTGTGGCAAAAATAGTCAATGATGACTGATTGCCAAATACAACCAAAGAAGCAGAGTTGCTCTTCCTCAGCAACGTACATCCCTGTTACCTAACATATGGTGTCCCTTTTTAGTCTATATTATATCCGTTTTTTATTTGGCCGTCTCACCCTCATTTTCACGTTCCCGGCCAATAGAGCGCGTTCCTCCACTGATCGCGCGACCTCCAAATTTCACCGGGGGTGCAAATTCTTCGGGCTGTACGTTTTTCTGACGTGGAGGTCGGGCGAAACATGGAATTATTGGGGGAGGATCACAGCACAGTC
>BQKZ01000315.1:119288-140378 GCA_036244855.1 Temnopleurus reevesii
ACGACTCTGGACTCCAAAATCAACCTCCGCTTCTGCTCACTCAAGCAACGTGATGGTGCAAGTTTGAGATGATATATTCCAATATTATTCCAATAATCAGGTGTGATGTGAATTCCAATAGAGAGAAGGGCGTGGTCGCGAAGCCGCTCCGCTGATTCGAAATTCCCGCCAATTTTCCTCGGCTAACTCCGGGCGCGGGGATCTTCAAGAACTCGCTGGGTCTATGGTTTCCGCATGAGGGATGAGAGGTGCGCTCCCGTTGCGACAAATCTAAAAGTCGCGCACCGTGGGGGGTGGGCTATGGGGGCGCTAGCCCCCCGGGTCAGAGCCAGGGGGGCGCCAAAATTTGTTGACTACATTTTTTTTTTTTTTTTTTGCTTGTCAGCTCAGCCGGGAGGGGAGGGGGCGCCAAAAATTTTGCTCAGCCCCGCGGGAGCGCGAAATTTGAGGTAAGGATATTTTTTATTTTGGTTGTCAGCTTAGCGGGGGCCCCAAATTTGGGCTCAGCCCCCCGGGTATGAAAATCCTGGGTGCGCGCCTGCATAGCCCCCATGGCATGGTGCATGGATGGCTATCGCTTCCTCCTCCTCCTCCTCCTACTTCTTCTTCTTCTTCCTGAAGTGTGCATAAGACCTCCAGTCCAAGGAGTATAGTCGCACATCAGTATTTCTTGCTAACAAAACATGATCCCGCTTGATATACTATTTACAATATTTACAAAGTCTTCTCATGTGAGTTAAAGAGGGAGTGGGACATCTCCAATTCTCGACTTGAAGACGTCCAAGGAAGACGATGAAATCACGAACTCAGGCAGACCATTCCACGAACGGATGGTGTTCGGGAAAAATCCCTGAGTAGGGATGTTCGAGCACTGGGGATGACAAATCGCTGACTGTGTCCTCTAGTTGCTGATGTGACTGGTATTAGCTGATTAGTTGGAATGTCTACCAGTTGATGTGTTATCTTGTACATCATCGTCATCTTGGCTATGGTTCACTCACATGACTCCGCCAATGAAGAGTGTTTACTTTTCAAAACATTCTGCGATGCCTGTTTTGGTAGTTTTAAGTTCGATATTAATAAACTGTAGCGTTTATTTTGGCCCCGAGTTCTTTATTGTGCAGAGAAGAGGATTGTACAGGGACAATTTACAAAATGTTTACACGAAAAAAATAATTTCGGATTTCTGCTTTACAAACACCATACTGTATACTCCAAAAAATGTGCGCTTGTGTCATGCCGTGCGCGTGATTCAGACGTGAAAATTGTCGGTGATTTTAGTTAAATTGATTGGATGATCAAATCAAAACAACCATGGCTGCCAATCCAGGGAGGAATGGTTCTTGTTCTTCACATGCTTCTGAGCGGTCTTTAGCCTGTTCTTCTTCCAATTCATCAGGATCCAAAAACAATACATTAAGCACGAGAAGTAGCCATGACATTTATGATTTAGATGACTCAAAATGTGGCTGGTTAATGAAGAGATCACGGGTGTCGAAGAAATGGAAAAAGCGATGGTTCGCATTGAGGAGAGATGAACTTATTTATGGACCCAACTCAGAGGTGAACCTCATTTAGTTTTATAGACGTAACTTAGAATGGTACTGAAATGATCCATTGTTATCTTGTACTGTCATTAAGGGAGTTTTCTAAGCTAATATTTATAACTTTATTGATTAGTTGAATTAATTAAGATACACATGTACATCTGGAGAGAGATTGACTTGACATGAGTTGAGACTTGAGTGTCATGAAATGTGTGACTTGAGTTGAGATGAGAGCCTGTCCTTGAATTATTTTGTGTGTGCCATAAACTTCTCATTGGTAATAGTTAGGCCGCTTGAAAAGTTTATCGCCAAAAAGAGGACAGTTTTTTAGCCAAAGTGTAACATGTACCTTACTGTGTTTAAATTCTGGCTCTACATTAATGTAGATAAAGAGAATTGCTTTTTTGTTAGTTGACAGACACATGACAGAACTTATTAATTTTATGTTTATTGTTAGTAGGCCTAGTGACTGTGTCAGTTGACAACATGTAGATTTGTAATTTTAAAGTGGATGAAATTCTTGCGGATGCAGTATCTTCTGCTTCTACAATGTATGTTGGTTTCCTCCAGTTGCTGGAGAACTGCAGTAATTTTGCAGAGATGGAGTCGAACTAGTATCTTATTCAATGGATGGAGTTAGCTCACAATAATTTGTTCAAAATCTTATAGATCCATGTTTCAAACTACAAGATTGATGAGTTGTTGCAAATTTGGTAATTACACGCACAATGTTAGATTGAGCTCTTCAAATTTACTTGTAGGATGTTTTTGTTTTAAATTTCGCCTTTTCTATTTGGGGGCATCCAAGGAAAAATATTAGATAAAAAAACATTGACCCATAAGTGAGTCTGACGCCTTTGGACTAGCATGATGTGTGCCTTTCCTCAAATTAAATTTTTCTAAACTGAATCATTTTAAGATGTAAAACAAGTTACAATGCAAGTCATAATTATTATCTGTTATCGCTATAAATTTACAGAAAATATGATCACAGCGGGATCAATGGGACATCAAGTGATCCTAGCTATTATAGTAATAACATATAGCAGATACTTCTTCCTTCCAATGTATATTTAGATAATTTGAGTATTGTGAGTATATTATTGTTAGTGTGAGGTTGAAAGACATAAATGTATACAAACAAATTTAACAAATCAAGCAGATTGCCATTCCAGTATTCAGAAAGGTTTGAGCACACATAAGATATAGAATAGAACCTATCAGCTGAATAAAATGGAAACCATTTTGTCTGATGGCGCTACACATATTACAAGGCTAAAATTTTCAAATTTCTTTGTCTATTGATCTCATAGTGAGAAATGAAAGTTCTGCAGTAAAATCCATGAATGTTAACCAATATTTTACTTGTTATTTTTCAGTCATTGGACAAAAGCATACCTTTGGATGGAACAGACATTTCTGATTCAATCATGGACCAAAAGATGTTTGTGTTCAAACTCCAGCCTGTGAATCTCAATCGGACTTACTTTCTTCAAGCCGAGAATGAGGCTGACCAACTGGAGTGGATGTCAGCTATTTGTTTTGCCAAAGCAACAAGCCATCAAACTGACAGGTCCAAGTCTTGTGTTCTGCAGTGAACTTCGTAATTTTTATGGATAATCTCGAGGAGAATTTTACTCATTTACTAAAATGCCAACTTACACTGTGTGCTGCAAGAGATAGAAGTACATGTATATCACTGAGATGCATTCATGTTTTATACTATATTTCACTTGAAATAGATGGAGGAGCAAACAGAAATTATGGAGAGAACCTAAAATGTCTGTATTGTTTACAGCTCAACTGGAGAACAAGATGCAATTTCTGAATTTATGTATTCAAGTGATTTTACTGAGAGAAGTGGTGATCAATACATCTCAACTCTTTGACTGTTCAATGAACCTCGGCATGATTACTCTACATGAATCCCCAACAGTTGTAACTTGTGTTCAACAAGATGCTATATATTTTTTTGTTCAACATAAAAGCATCGATCGGGATAATATGGAAGTCAGGTCTAGTCAAGATGAATCCATTTCAATTTGGCTATGATATTATGAATGTTGAGATTGATCAGCTATCAAAGAGGCTTACATGTAGCTGTCTGGAAGTTGTATTCATGATCAAAAAGGTGTACATGTATGCATCGCTGGATCTGCTTAGATTGAAAAGAAAGCGAAGAAAATAATTAATAGACCAGTCAAGGCCAATGGATACACTTCTGGATGGACATCAGCAGCAATGTCTGATGTTGATGGAAGAAAGTTGGCAAATTTTTTGTTGGCTAGGGCAGTGCTCCATGATCTGACAGTCAAATATCAAGGTCAACAAAACCTTTGCACAATCTTAAACAAGAAATCTATCAAAGTATTTTAGCATAAAGTACAAGTAGGTTGTTCTGTAAAAAAAAAAAGAAGATATATTTAGAGGACAGGATTTTTGTGTTAGATTAGAAATGATGGTGAAGTTTGCAGGAAGTGGTTTTTTTTTTCAAAAAAATTGTATTAATTGCATCTTGCAAGGTTCAATATTATATAAACTTAACATCTGTGTACAGGGCCAGTCAGAATTTTGGTGTTCATAGTGGTAACAGAAAACCAGGAATTCTGAATTGCACTATGTCGTATATTTTTAAGCCGATGCATGCTTTATTTGTACCATACTTTATACTTGTATTTTGTTTGTAAACTGGACAAAACATTTATTACTCAGAGACACATTTAACAAAGGATTTATTGTTTTTCAGAACATTTTGTATTAAAAAACAAATGTGGGCATGCATTTTAGGCAATTTATTCTTTCAAGTTCTAAAAGAGGGTGTGGTTATGCTTATTTATCACATTTCTTACAAATGTTCTTTGCAAAAGTGAGCATGAATTTTAGGCTATTTGATCTTTCAAGAAAAGAGGATGGTTTATACATATCCAAGCAATTTTACTTCAAAACTTGATTGAAAGAAGTCTTGTTGAAAGTATTAAATTCAATCAAGAAAAGAAAATTGCCATCAAACTACTTTTGAAAAACTACTTTTGAAAAATATATGAAAAAAAGGTTATTTTTTACAATCTGACAGTTTTCATAAATTTTTCTGTCTGCTTGATAACTTATAGTTGCATATATGTAGAATGTAGATTTGATAAAAAGAGTCATCTTTCTCAATTGTTTTAGCTCTATTCTATGATTGTAGTCTAATTAGTCAGTACATATGATCTTTCTTATATTTTTATGTGTATACTGTCCTTTTTAAAATGAGCAATATATTCAATACAATCTATGTAATATAGAAACATGTGTCTTTAGAAACGACTGCCGCAAACATTGTAAGTTCATATTTCGGAGCCTACAGTGCAAACATATTATTGTGACATTTTACTGTAAAGCTAAAAGAACTATTCTTTATATGAATAATTGTAGTTTGATACATATTTTGTGTACAAGTAGGAATATAGTGCCTTGTCATAATTGGCAAAAATAGTACATGTATGGGGAATTCCACAGTATATATGACAAGTTCAGAAATTTATCTTTGAAATCATAAGAGATCGAGAGTGATGTAATCATTGTAATGACCGTATTTATTGGTTTGGAGGAAGTGTTGTGGAGGTCAGGAAGTGTTTATAAGGGGTTGTAAAAACAAATTCTTGTTGATGACTATAGTACAGATTTGTATTGATAGGAAGTACAATCCCATAGAAATACAATGTACTTAAGAAGTAAAGTATTCTTATATATATGAATGATGTTAAAGAATGTACTTAATTCTGTGCTTTCCTCTTTCAGATTTAGAATTGAGGATACATTAATTGACCAATGGTAACTTGGCATTTTGATACAAATTATGATTTCACGTTTGGATAAATGTAATTGATGTTATTTTAAAAACATTTATATTGAAATACTATTAGTCCAAATCCAACTGTAATCCAAGTGATATGTAATACATCAAATTTCTTTTTATTTGATTTGATTTTGATTTTCAGGAATATTCCTAATTCTGAGATGACATAAAATCAAAGGTATATAAATGTGCATAGATATAAGAGATACCAACCATTTCAGAATATGTATGAGGTAAAAGTTAAAATGTGAATAATGCTAGAGCTGAACAAAAGTCAGAAGAAACATGACAACAATAACCATACTCTTAGTTATGCACTCTTAATGAAAGCCTTGAATTCAGACCATTATTGATCGTTTGGTTTCCATCAACTAACTAACCTTCCAAAAATGTCCCAATCTGAATTTTTTTTTTTACACTTTTCACTCAAATCACAGGAAAATCATAAGATAAAAATGTATAGTATGTGAAATATGACTTGAAAAGTCTCTTTCAAGTCTTATTTTTGCTCATGCATTGTTTGTATTTTGTTTTAAAGAAAAATAAAAAAGAATTACTTTTCCCAAACATCCAAAGCTATTTTTTGATGGCAACCAAATAATCATTTTTTTTGCCTAATGGGAAGTATGTGCACCATATATTCTGTAACAGTTTGCATCTTTGATGTATAGTGCATGGGCTCCGGTAACCGACATTTACTGCCCTGTTTCTATTTCTGGTTAACCATTACGCTGATTGTCCTCTGCTAACTTACAAGAACAATGCAAGATCACTTTTTTTTAATCGAAATGATGTTATAGATCAAGAAACTTTCATAAACATTCAACTTTCAACAATTGGGCAAATCCTAGATATTTAAATAAAAAGCTCACAAAACGTTTGTATTTTCACATGCCTAGTAGTATCATGTTTGAGGGATTTGTAATACAGTATGCATTACATTTAGTTTCACACTTATAAAGTAGTTACATGTATCAGTTAGTATTTGTAACCCCTCCGTCAAAGTAGAAGTGGCCTATCCACAAACTTGATGAAATTTGAGTCCTGTAATGTTATGATGCTTCCTGATTTGAAATAGAGAAACAAGAGAATGTTATGCTAATCTTCACAATACCTGACAAATTTATGAGACATGTGTCGTAGTTTTGTAATACTCATTTGATGAAATCATTGGAATAGTATGTTTGTGTTAGTGCAAAGGCCAATCAATCCAAAATGTATCTTGGTCTTATTTGCGTAAAAGGAATGCAGAAGTTTTCCACGTGTATTTAGGCATGATCGTTATTTGTTTTAGAACTCAAAATGAGATCAAAGTCCCGTCGTAGTATTCCATAGTATAGAGAGGTTTACTAACCATGAATATAAAATTTTCTATTTTTAGAACTCTTTTTCATTGTTTTACATGTAGTTTTGTGCAATTTACAAGAGTTAGAATGAAAGTTCATGTATCTTTGCTGTTTTACTTTGACCATGCTATGTGACCATTTTACCAAATTTTGTGATTTATTTCATCTTTGAATTTGAATATAAATTCATATGCTTGTTTATTACTCATTATTTGAATAATCTGTTTTACGCTGTTAGGATGTTAAAAAACACAGATTTTCTATTTTGAATGCATTATTCTACAATGCATTGATTATATATGAGACACAAGCCCTTAAACTATAATTCAAAATTTGTCTTGACTGTGTTTGCCCGGTATTTGTGAAATATGAATACTACAAATATATAATTCACAAATATGTAAACTTCCCTAGATTTTCAGTTCCTCCTTGTAAATTGGAGTGTATCAGTATATTGCTTGAAATGAAGGTATTAAACAGTGTCCCACGAAAATGCATACGTTTTGCATAGGCCTTGGTGGGACACTATGGGAATCTGTTACCTTTATTTGGTTTATGTATTTGATGTTATTATTCTTTTTAAAATCTATATTTTTTATTCCTTCATTTATTTTATGTGCTTTTTAGTTATGAGGCAAGAATATACTATTCAGAATATGGTCATCAATTCATTTTCCTTTTGTTTCCTTTATCATAACACTATATGTCTAAATTGAGGGATGCACTATGTCCCATGATATGAATAGATAATATTTGTACTAATCATTTCAATATTTCATATATGGGATTTGAAAATTTATAAGTGTCAGTTTAAAATGACCACATTTATGACACATGTATAATCTTCTGGTTGGGGTATGTGTTTATATGAACACATATATTTTAGATTTTACATATAGTTGTAGAACTAAGAATTACATGTATATCAGTGTACTTTTTAAAGTGCCCTGTGCATATGAAGTTCCAAACATTATTTTGTGTTACATGATAATACAATGCTTGCAAGGTTATAATCATTTCCTATGGGACCTAGGTTGCGCAATGTTATGGAGTAATAATAGAAACACTTTGAACACGTTTGTACATACATTACAAAGAAATAAAGGATGTACACACATATGTCAGCTTTGTGTAAGCCTTCCATCACAAATTTCCCCTTTTCTCCTCTGATTATTTTAGGAGGCACCGATAGCAAAGGGGTTTCCATTTAAAAAAAATTTAGTTGGCACTTCGTCAATAAGAGCGATTGTTACTTTTGATCCATTTCCCCTCGTACTGTATGGTCTATGAACCAAGGTTGTTATTCCTGATTTGTAAACAATGCGATTATAGGCAATGCATGCCAAGAAAATGAAATCTGTTTATCTTCTGGTATTTCATTTGACATTTTCCCTGACTAACTGAATTTTACACTCCTATAGATATTGATTTTGTAAGTAATTCCTAATGTTGAAGTAAATGTTTATTTCCTCAAAATTAAAGTGAATTGTATGTATTCTTTTTATATTGGTCAATTTTTGTTAAACCCAAAGACAAATAATTTGGTATAATTTCACAGATGAAAGCCCACCTTATTGCAGTGAGGTTTCCTGTAAATCATAGGAAAGATAAATGTTTATTGAATAGAAACGTGAACACTCATCGCATGATAGAGTGATATTTACTTTGGGACTTTGTGAAAATTGCTTTTCTTGCAATATATACTTAAAAAGAAACCTTTAATTAAACCCTCCTTGGATCAAATTTATACCCTTAATGTGTGTAAGGAAAAATCGTACTTAATACTTGTGTGTATCTTATTGGTAATTCATAAGCAGATGGTCTGATCTTAATCTGTTTATTCACAGTGCACAGAGTTCATACTGCTCAAAGAACTGTTCACATATGAGACTCAACTCTCATCTCTTCCATCTACATATACTTTGTGTGGAGTCCCTATCTGATTGACAAGCACAACTCTTTTCACAATGTGATGGTTTTGAAGAAGATTTGTACAGTTTGTTATTAAGGAGTGACCAACACTGTAATAGACCACTTTCGTAATAAATGTATTTCAATTTTATACATGCTCCTTTGTCAAACGCACAATTATAAACTATTTCTTCTCCTGATATTAAATAATCGTATTTCAATAGCAGGAATCAGAATAGCATGCAGTGGTTGTTGCTAGGTTGGTCAAGCTACAATGTTTGTCCAACCTCGCAACATGAATGTATGCAAGGGGCATTTTGACTACGTGTATTGTTCATGTAATCTCATTATTTTCTAACGGCTGAATACATAGTTCGTCTTGGGTCAAGAGAAAAAAAATTTGAATACATTATGAAAGTGGCCCAGTGTAAGAAATTTCTGTTCTGCAATTCACCATGTCTTTAAAAAACCCACAGAGCGGTTCGTTTTGATATGTGAACGGATTTCAAGATATTTGTAAGCAGCTATCAATTTAATCTTGTTTAATCATTGTTTGATTTCCAGACCAAACTAATTCATGCCAGGTGTAATGGATACCAGATAAGTTTGTTGAACCAAAGGAAGAATACGCTGGGACTATAATACGACTATAATACCAGTGATATGCCCCACCCACCGTTTATACAAGTATTATCCAATAGTAATTACCCAAAAGCCATGAATTGATTGACATCTTCGTGTAAAGATGTTTATTTCTGTGGTTGTTGTTTTAAGCTGTACTATTTGTCAATGCCGCTAATTTTATTATGTTTGAAGTGGACTCTGAAGATGTTCATGTAAGAATTTATTGAAACTGCCATGTAAGATGTGTATATTGGGACTATACATATATGTGATTTTTCTTCTAGTTGAAATGACTTGATTCACCAATGTATAGGCACGTTAATATGACCTTTACTTTGATTTTAGTAATGCATTTTTGGATTACATTACATATCAGTGAATCAATGATCAACAGAATATTTGTGAACCATTACATTGTAATTTATAGTGCAGACATGTAGCTTGCCAAGCAGAAGGGTGCAATGCAGCAACATCAATGTCATTACATGTAACACGGTCGTTGCAGGAATGAACAACCAAAGAAAATTCAGGCAACGAAGCACTTGCTTCGATCTGGTAACAACCAATCAAAGTGACTGCTATAGACAGGTGACCTCTTTATTTATGATGCAATTAAATATGATTGGTATATTTCCAGTTACCATCCTGTGGACGTGGCTTCATCATGTGATTTTGGGATGACAAACCACTTGAGAATGTGACTGAAAATAGAGTTAATGTCTTTTATTTAATCTGGTATTTGCACCCTTCTGCTCGGTTAATGATTCTTATCAATATTATGTAGCAGAGAAATACACTGTATATTAATGCCCTAGAATGTGCCACTTTTTCCTACTTTCACCAAATATTCAGCTGTGATTTATATATTGATCTTCTTTGTATCATCTGAAATTTGTATATAGTAGCAACTAATCAGAATTTATTTATATTGTGCTGTACAATCTAAATTTTCCTATGAATAGTACATGAACTACTATGTATTTTCAATCAAAACACATTATTAAACGGAATGAATAACTGCTTAAACTATGACAGGTTTTTAATTTGTTGTGTGTCGTTTAGCAATCAATTTAAAAACATATTTAAACAGATAAGGTAAAAATATAGAGAGATTTAGAAAGAGAGAATGGTGGGGGGAAGGACCAAGAGAGAGAGAGAGAGAAAGACGGAGACAGACGGACATACAGATGGAGAGATGAGGAAATAGATTAATAAAGAGGAAGAAGAGAAACAGGATGGTAGAAAAAGGTAGAAAAAGAAGGCAAAAATTCAAAATAAATGTGGAATTCTGTAACTGCATTATGTAGATTATTAAAGGGGACCAACTTGTGGAATTTTCATGTTATCATTGCACAAAGAGAAATCAGAAGAACAAACTGAAAATTTTAGGAAAAGTGGACGATCCGTTCAAAAGTTCTGAATTTTCAAATTCAAAGAGGAATGAGATTACTGCGGCTGGTAGGGATCCTCCCGATTGGCAACATCGACAGAATTTATGACGTCATGTCGGACAACTCCTTATTCACTTAGTATATAGAATTTTTAAAAATCGACCAATGTCACATTTTAGAGTGAGGGTTCAACGTGATTCTTCTGAAAATACAAGCAGAATCAATAAAGGAATGTTATACTCAAGCAGAAAACCAACATTTTGCTGACTTTTCCAAAAAAAGATGAAAATGTGAAATTTTGTATACAGAGTGAATGAAGAGTTGTCCGACATGACGTCACAGATTCCAACGGTGCTGCTGATTGCACAGATCCCCATCAGCCGCAGAGATTGTCATATCTCCGTAACTTTAATAATTCATAACTTTTGATCGGGTTGTCCGATTTGGCTCAAATTTTCGTCTGATTTTTCTTCATTCAATGAGAGCACAATAATTCCTGGGGTTGATTCCCCTTTAATGACAAATTTCATTTCAAAGAAAAAACAACAAAATATGTCAAAAACTAATACACTGAAGGTTTCCTTAAAATGAAATACCAATACAATCTCTGGAAAGTCTGATGCTTTTCTCTTTGCTGCCAACATTGGTTGCACTGTCATCCCTTTCAACCCCTCATGCTATTTTGTCTCTGTGATACATCACTCCTTTCAAACTCGATTATTGTCTCATGACTTCTCTATGTTTCGTCTCCTCTAATGATTTCTTAAAAGTTGTCTTCCTCTATCCAAACTACAATCCTTTGCACATATCTTTTTCCCTGTTTTATTACTCTATCTTTATGAACGTACAGTGGAAACTCAGTATAACGAGGTGCTTGCTTGGGCCCATCAATATTACCTTGTTACAGCAGTAATCTCTTTATAGCAGAGTTAGAAAACAATAAGTTATTAAGAGCTGTTACCAGATTTTTTACCTCTTTATATCAGATATTTTGTAACTTCAGATCTCTTTATAACAAGTTTCCACTGTACAATACTCTCGTGATCTATCGTCATCCATCTCTCCTGCGATAACATCTCATTCATTTCTCGCTTTGCTTCTCCGCCATCTCTTATTACTCAGTTCTGCCTTCTAACATTTCTTATTTTACAGTGCTTTTGCTATCTTTGTTTTGATCCCCCCCCCCCACCTCAATCTCTCTCTATCCAGCACTGCACTAGACCAAATCATGTCCACGGAAAACAAAGACAATTTCGCTTTATGGTGTAGCAAGGTGGAAATAGGCCAATGCCAAATAAAAATCTGAGCCCCGTCTGCCCTGTGTGAATTAGTGAGCTAATTTTCAAATCAGCTCTTTATTTGAGCAAAAACTTGAATATCTTGAGACATTTTGGGCCATTTCATCTTTAGAATTTTCTGTGAATTAGCTCATATCAAGTTTGTTTCCCTTGATCATAGGTAGAAGGCTAATTTGAAAACTTGCGATAGTGCAGCAGCTGTTTTCTTATATTCTCCCTGATCATGATCCCTTGTATTAAACAATATCTCCTCTATTTCAGCTCACAATACAGAAAGAAAAAAAAAAGGTCGTTCATCATTACAAAATATCCATTTATTGCAGCACACATTGAAACAACATACTTTTTAAATCACTTATTTATTCTCTATCAACAGAGACATAGACAAATATGCTACTTTTGAGCAAGATTGTCTTACAATCAAAATATGCACTCAAATGTACCTGACTGAAGGAGGTGTCCAAGTCATACAGATTTACTACTGTATCACTGAAAAAAAAACCAATTTCACAGAATTTCTGCTTTCCAAGTAATATTCTTGTACTCTCCATGTTAGCTTGTATTTGCATGCATCTATATATGTATATTGCATGTCTATATAGTTTCCATGGCACTACCAGATTGCCTTCTGTAAGCTTGACTAGGGCCCTTCTTCTAATGGACAGAGGCCCATCCTTCAACCAGGTACAAATCTTGGGGTTTTTTTTCAGTATGCTTTCTGCTATTATATACTTATTGTAAACAAAACTATAGAAGTGCATGTATCTTGATCTCTCATAACAGACCAATTAAAACCAGGATATCATTTGACAACCATTGTCTAACTTTTATCGAAATGGCTTTATTTCATTTTGGCGACTCACAGTTTCCTAGAAGTTGAACTTCCAGGGAAGTGTTTCACCAATTTATTCTTAAAGTTACATACAACTTTAGTGTAATACGCATGAGATTCTGATAGCAGTCGTGCGTACATTTCTTAAAATCCTTTGTAACTTGGTAAAACACTGCCCAGACACCAACCTTGTCATTGATATTAATGACTTGTTATTGGCAACCACTGATTTGCATGAGCATGTTAACACAATAGCTGTTCCATCAGCCCACCTCAATTATATTGTAACAAATTCAATGAATATCAGACACCTTTACCTATTTCTGGGTTGTTATTTTCACATTTTGCATGATCATTGTACTCAAGTCTACAGGCAATATAATGAGAGAAAATGTTAGCAAATTCATGGTTGAAAAATAAAACCCATGCTTAAATTTCAGCTCATAGATTATATTATTTATCAGAATCAAATAGTGCATCATGAAGTGAAATACGAACTTAAAATTGGCACTGGTAGCTGTTATCATCACAATAGCCGTTCTTGCCCTTTATAAATCTTGTTCTTCCAATTTAAGAATATGGTATCTCGGCCTGGTTCCCCTACAACTGAACCTTTGGCAATAGGTTAGAATCCATCCAACACAGAGCAAGAGGTATAATCCTAAAGCAGTATAGACAACAGATGCCAAACAATGAATGTTTGCATTCCTTACACTGGTTTACTCTAGAGTCACGAAGGAAGTACCTCTTGATGTCTTTAATTTCTCATTGTATATATCTATATCATGTGATGAGGTTCTTGACAACATCATAACTCAAAGAGTTGACGACTTCAGTTTCACACATTTGCTTACAAGAACAAAACTTCTGAATAATTATGTCCTCAATATCTTCCCTCATACAAGGGAGGAACTTCCAGGAGAGCTCAGAAATAATCTTCTTTTATGTTTACTATGCAATAATAACTTCCTCCTCTAGTTTCTAACTTTATATACTTTAATGTTCGCAATTTATGTCATATTTCAACCAGTCTTTTATTAAATAAAATGGATGGTTGGGATAGAAGACCTATTTCTAGTCACAGTAATTAAGTTTGCCTTCTTACTCCCTGGCACCAACTGTTGCTATGAGAAGACTGCTTGAAAAAATATGCTAGAATGATAAATTCATATTTCCTTTATGTGCATGCATCTAATTTGATTGTTGTCCTATTGTGTTGTTGAAATTGCTGAATAAAAGCATGGTCTCTACTTGAGCTTCGCTTTTATAGTAATATTTTGTCCAATTCCAGCGCTTGGTGAATCACATCACATGTTGGAATGATTACTTATTGTTTAATGAAAGGTGCTGAAATGGATCCTAAAAGAAATGTAATGGAATCTCAGATGAAACCTAAAAGAAGGCCAAATTTGAGGATTGACACCATTTTGTGCAAGAGGCTCGGGGAGCCATCCCTTAGAGTAGATGAGCATGACGACAAAATCACCGGCTTGGAGATGAAATAATCAGATCTGAGAAAAAATGTGGCCCAAACAAAAGAAGATAATTCTTTGTGCAATCAAGTGATCAATGATCTCGAAAATCAATCACGAAGTAATAATTTGGTATTCCATGGTGTACCAGAGGTGGGAGATTTTGAGGATTACAGATGCACAATCAACGAAATTCTGGAAAAGTTTGTTGGTGTATCACCTGCCAGTGCCGCTCCGTGACACAAAGGCCAAGTCCCAGCAACCCAACGATGACGCACCAAAGCCCCTCCCCCCCACATAATACATGTTTGTTTTACATCGTTCTAACAGAAAGAGAAAGTTAGGTCCAAATGCATGAAAAAATTTGAGGATGAGTGCAGCGGTCATAAGTAGTACGTGGCTGAAGATTACAGCAAAAGAGTCCGGCAGCAACGCAAGAATCAAATGGAGTAGCTAAAATCTCTGTGTTCTGAGGAAAAGCAGCCATCCTTCCTCTTTCCGGCGAAGATTGCATATATGGGACACTTCCGGAAAGATGATTATCTTGTAGTTTGTTTCATTTTGTAAAGTTCGGTGTAGACATTCCGTTAATGTATAATTCATACTTTTTTGCAGGCCTGATGTGTATCCTAGTTAAATGTTTGTTATGATGACCTTTGAAGTTGGATACATCTAAACACAGATTAGTCTGCATATACAACTTTATGAAGTTTGGTGTGAACTATTTCGCGATATGGCTAAGAGTGGTTTGGTCCAAAATTGACCTGAAATGTGCATACCAGTAACTGTTGCTGAATGGCGAGTCGCAGCAGATGCATGTATGTCGCCATGATCAACATGCATTGGGCTTTGTTCAGGTATTCCAAACTTCTGTTTGGTATATCAGATGCATAAGAAGATCGAGCACCAGGAAGCCAAAATCATGGATCTCCAAACGGATGTCAACAATGTTCAGAAAGAGATGACCAGTCTGAAGGCGTCTTCAACGCGAAAAGACGAACAAATCAGACAGTTGAAACGAGAACTCAATGCACAGCAACAATATACAAGGCGGAATAGGCTTCGTATATTTGGACTTACGGAGTCAAAGAAAGAGGACACAGAGGAAGTTGTTTTCGATCTGATCGCTAATACCATCAAGGTCGCTCTTGAGAAGGGTGATATTGAGCGGTGCCATCGGGTAAGACAGCCAGATAGTGTCACGCTTTTAACACCAAAACCTTCGTCCGAGTCTTGTGATCCTGCAGCAGGAACACAACCTGCGCTAATCATTGTATAGCTCTTCTCATAAAGGAACAATATCAAAGCCAGCAATCAAGCACAGGGTCATGCAACAGGTACTCGACTCGATGGATCTTGTGCTATCATGGATGATGTCTTTGTCAAATAGTTATCCAAAAAGAGCATTTGGACAACCTGGAAAAGATGTTCCAGAGATTTACATCCTTTGGGTTGAGAGTCTACATGGAAAAGTGCCAGTTCATGAAGGAGAGTGTGGTCTACAATATAGTGCTGCAAAAACTAAAAAGTCCATGTTTAACCTCATTTTCTTGACAATCGCAGTATTGACATCTGCAGCAAAACTCAATTTCTGAAGTGTTTGTATGTTTGAGGCCATTTTGACTGAGCTGAAGTGAGAGGGACTCTGTAGTACGAAATGCAAGGGACCATTATTTCCTCAGCTGACTTTGAAAAGATATAATTATCTGAGCAAACAGAGAGAACAAATCTTATCCAATAATTACACGCGATGGACATTTTTTTTTTCTTTTAAACCAAATTCTCTGCATAAAGCATGGCATTAACAACATCTGATGGATTTTAATTTGTCTTAAATTATGAGTGTGTGTCTTAGTTGATTTTACTCACAATTTCTTCATCATCATCTTGCCAGAAATTTCACCATATTGTTTTTATCAAATAGTGTCATGTTAAAGAAAAACGTGCCTACGAAGACCAAAGCCAGCTGTTATGAATTTTGATTTGCTGTGTTGGGTTTCAAATTAATCAATCCATTTTCTGTAGTTCGCACATCTTGAAGTAAGACTAGCCAGCGGCCGGAACTTTTTTGTCACAATTTGTCACAAAGTTCAACTTTCACAGCGATCGATCACAGAAATATCGATTTCTTGATTTTCAAAGTGTTCTTATTCCATGTTACGACAGGTATGTTTTAATTATCGATTGCTCGTTATTGTACTTCAAATGTATGGCAAATTTGTGACTTATTGATGTTTTTGAGGATCAATATTGGGATAATTGTTCACTTTTAATGACTGCGTCTGTGAGAGTGTTCTGAAGACTGAACTTGACCGAATCAAATTTGATTTAGGATCAGCACCAAATGTTTCATCCTCTAGTTTGAGAGAGAATTTAATTCTTGGTCGCATTTACCGGTAGTCAATTTTCTTTGCACTTAATTTTTCTGTCAATATGCTTCTTAAATGTAAATAAGGTAGGCGTTTTGTTGGAACTTTATTTCTCTTGCGCGTAGTCAGAAAAACCTTGAAAACAGTACGGTCCGCGCACAAAATTTCCTGCGGCGGATTAATTCTTATTAAACCTTTATGAGATTCGCCCATAAGTTCATCATATAGTCTTGAATTTAAAACCTTTTCTTGAAATGGTTGGAAATGTCAGTTTAAGGCAGAAGTTGACTTAAATTTGTATAGTTCATGAACAATCAAAACTGTCATTTATTTTTGGACTTTCAATCCGAGTAAAGTCAGGAATAATAAGATAAAATGAAGTCAAATTTGATAAATTTACAAAGGAATATGTAATTTCCCTTGTAATATCAGTAGTACTTATGATTGTTCTTCCTTTTCTTGTTTATTTGCAGAACACAACACTGTTGTTGAATCTTCCTTTTGCTCACTACTGGAGTACTAGCTACTTGTTTACGCTAATAAATAAAGTTCTAAAGAATTGCAACAACGTGTCTTAGAATTCAAATGAATGTTGACGTGCTTGGTTCCGTGACACCAGCAATCTAGCACAGGTTCATGCAACAGGTACTCGAAGGGCTAGATGAAAAACGTTTTTCAAAACATATTTGTCATTCGTATGATTTGTGTTTGCTTTTAAATTTTCTTATTGTGGTGCCTAGTGTGATAATAATATGCAGATTTAAGACTTCTTTATTGTAATGAATTGAATATTTGATTGGTTAGATACCTGTGAACAAACTTTGAAAAAGTTGTTGATCTCTGACCTAAATTACCAAGTTTTATGTAATGTGTTTCTTGTTTAGGATTAAACTGATTAAAGCTGATTTGTTACCCAAATCTGTGCTGATACTGAGATGTGTACCAATGCATACTGAGATCGTGCTAGATCCATCTGCAGATAGGCAGTAAGGGGTGAGTTGTGACCAAAATAGAAAATTCTTAACCATAATTTTGTTGTACAATACAATCTTGTTGTTGAATACAATTCAGCAAATATGGGGTTTTGTGCTATTTCTTCAAGCATTTAAGTATGTGGATTGACTTGATTAAAACAAGTGTTCATGTTAATTGTTCTCCTTACCTTGTAAGTATTTCATGTAAAGAAGTTTTCACTGTGTTATTTGATCTTATCTTTGACCAATGCTTTGACAGCGTTTGGGACATGAGGCTATCAGAACTGTCAAATGAATTGTACTGAAGAATAAGTTATTGAACTATTTGTCATTTATTCACAGTATTCTCTATCATTGATATGTATGATGTGAGTTCAATTTAGTGGTCTACATGAATCTTGGCTGAGTCTACNAAAGAGCATTTGGACAACCTGGAAAAGATGTTCGAGAGATTTATATCCTTCAGTTTGAGAGTCTACATGGAAAAGTGCCAGTTCATGAAGGAGAGTGTGGTTTACAATATAGTGCTGCAAGCAACTAAAAAGTCCATGTTTAACCTCATTTTCTTGACAATCGCAGTATTGACATCTGCAGCAAAACTCAATTTCTGAAGTGTTTGTATGTTTGAGGCCATTTTGACTGAGCTGAAGTGAGAGGGACTCTGTAGTACGAAATGCAAGGGACCATTATTTCCTCAGCTGACTTTGAAAAGATACAATCATTTGAGCAAACGGAGAGAACAAATATTATCCAATAATTACACGCAATGGATGAACACACCTAATTCTTTTTTCTCTTTTTACCCAAATTCTCCACATAAAGCATGGCGTTAACAACAACTGATGGTCTTTATTTTGCCTTAAATTGTGAGTGTGTGTCTTATTTGATTTTACTCACAATGTCATCATCATCATCATCTTGCCAGGAATTTCACCATAATGGTTTTTTTTAATCAAATAGTGTCATGTTAAAGAAAAACAAGCCTACGAAGACCAAAGGGGTATGCATAGCCACGTCACATCCAACAGCACCCCAGGAACACTGGCCATCAACAGCCAGGCTTATTCAAAGCCTCCCGCAAACAGCAGACTTGTAGCATTCTGACTAAATTGCCTACAAATGCTACACTCCAAGGCATGCCAAGAGTGAATGCCGGAGGCATGATAAAAAAAGTAAACTCCTACGCTGTTCTAACATCTGTATTTAATTCTGTGGATAAATATAGCAAATGAAACAAATAGTACAAGGAGAATCAGACTTGTAATTGGTTCAAGTAACATGCTCTAGAAACATTTTCAAATGGGGTCTGGAGATCAATCAGCAGTGAGAAAACGAAATACGGATGACTATTTTCAGCAAGAGTAGGTTGGATATATCTCCTTTAGGATAGATAGAACTTTTAAGGCAACTGCTGATGAGATTGATGAGGTTTTTTTTTTAAACAATTATTAAGGAGGCATTAATAAATCAATGTGGATGTATTTCCATAGAACAAATTCCACTTAGGTAATTTCAATAATATTGGAACACTGTAAATGCTGTCGTTCCTCCAGAACAAAGTTTAATAAGCAAAAAGCTGTAGGCAAGGGAAATCAGGCCACCAGTATCGGAATGAGCGCCTCCACTAATCAAATATAAAGCTTGCCTTGGGCAATGAGGGGTTAAGAAGAATCATCGCCTCTGGTCTCTTAGAACCAGACAAGCATACAAGCAGAAGCCAGATAAGATTTGGGGACTGTTTGAAAAGCAGCTACAGGTTTTGCTAACTTTCAGGCTAGAATTCTCTGCCAAATGCCAGAGGGTTAAAAAAAAACAAGGAATTTGTAACATGGAGTAGAAACAAGGCCAAGGATTGAGCGTTCTTGGACAAAGAACTAGCAGAGAGACTCATAACTTGAACAGTACCAGAAAAACTTGCTAGATAAACCAAAAGAGTTCACCATAGACAAACTGGTGGAAGAAGGTCAGAAGTACAAGGCCATCCTGGCCGGAAAAAGGTGCCTCCAGACACTTAAGATCCAAGTCATTTCATGCTTTTATGGTTTCCCCATGCCTCTAGTCTAGCCAGCAATACATTACCACTTAACATGGCTCTATTGTTGAGTTATCATTAATATCAATGATTACCCCTTTTCCATGCTATCTCGAGATTGGTTCTAATGATCTCTTAGACCCTTCTTCATAGTGTAACTGTTTGATTAGCATATTATGCTATTTGAATATTCATATGTGGATTGTAATTGGTTTGGAAGAGGCCTGGCTTGGCTGAGAATAAATCAGTGCTCCCCTGGACTTGAACTCACATGCATCAGCTTATTTGAGTTCCACTTCTATGAGTTCACACTTAGATTATTTTTGGTGCCTATGTTTGCCTGTAGGTCTGGACTGTTTTATGATTGAGTTTGTGGGTGAATGCAGAGGACTGAGAGGATGCTTACACAAGCACAGGGCAGCAGACAGACCCAACAAGGACTTACCATCTTGCTGCGCTTATACCACAGTGCAGACCTCCCAACATTTTGATTTAAAAATTCCTAATGATTTGCGCGGTGAATGATTTAACTCTTTAGAAAGAACTAAAAAAAAGTGCGCAGAGCGCACATCACGAGCGCGAAGTCGTTTCGGCCGGGGTCCAGGGCCCGTAGGCGGGCCCTGGAAGCTCTGGGGGCCTCGGTGAATTGTGGTGCCATCTGAGCCCTATTCTTGGAGCATTTTCTGGTAAAAATTAACAAGCTTATTGTTAACTAGATGAATCCTCGACCGCGCACGGTCAAAATTTATGCCTCCGCCATCACGCAATCAGAAAGATATGTACAATGTACGGCTTGTTCCATGCCATCAGAAATCAAAAACATTTTACAAATTTTGGGCAAGTGCTGCCATGAACCCCATGAACCCAAAATCTCACCAGTGCTTCGAATTCCTCACATGCTTAAACATAAATGAGCTACGCAGTGTAAGTTTTAAAGAAATTGGTTCAATTTTTCTGTTATAAGTGATCTATATCGGTTGACTTTGTACAAGCTTTCTGCCCAATGACCTTTGACCCACTTATTGCAGTAACAAGCTATTTGGGGTAATTTTTAACAGGTTTTTGGCCCTGTGACCTTTGACCGTTGACCCATTGAACCCAAAATCTAATCAGTTCATCCTCACATGCTGATACATACTTGAGCGAAGTTTGGTCAAAATCTGTACAGCAGTTCTGAACTTATTGCGGTAACAAGCTATTTTGGGTGATTTTTTACAAGTATTTTGGCCCTGTGACCTTTGACCTTTGACCTTTGACACACTGAACCCAAAATCTAATCAATTCATCCTCCTATGATTATACATACTTAGCCAAGTTTCGTCAAAATCTGTACACCAGTTCTGAACTTATTGCGGTAACAAGCTATTTTTGGTGATTTTTTACAAGTTTTTGGGCCCTGTGACCTTTGACCTTTAACCCACTGAAACCCAAAATCTAATCAGTTCATCCTCCTATG
>BQKZ01000315.1:141337-170054 GCA_036244855.1 Temnopleurus reevesii
CATTCGGAGTATTTTGAATGCTGCCAGCTATCGGCAAAGTCATGTAAATAGAGGTGTATATAGCCGTCATTTTCCGGATTTTTTTTTTCCGGAAAATAATGGACAAAATCGGAAAATCGGAAAAAGAAAAAAAAAGCGGAAATTTTCCGCCAAAAGCGGAAAGGTTGGGAGGTCTGACAGTGGTACTCTGATTTGGGAGAGATCTTCATAACAGAACACACCCCTTTATTTATATTATGAACAAATGTTCAAGTTATATAGATTCTTCCAGCATGCATGTATCATATCCTCAGACATCGAATCGTTTGTTCCTTAAAGCAAGGATCGGGGCATTGCTTGCCAGTCTCCAAGTCTCTATAATATTCTAATTATTATGCAACTGATTTAGTAATGAATAATACCATTACAATAAGCAACATTCAGTCATGATGAATTATTTTCTGCTTTGAGCGGAATAGGGTTGGAAGTTTATTAACTGATGTGGAAAATTTTATATCAGGATAGAGAGAGCTTTAAACAAGGATCAAGACAGTGTGCTTTGCTGATTCATATATGTTGGAGATGGATCTGAAACATCCATTTGATTGATTTTCTGAACAAATTTCAAATAAATATGTTCTTGTGGACGTGCGTAAAAAAAGAAACAAACCTAGATGTGAACGCTGTGTGAGGCTGATTTGTTACCCAAATCTGTGCTGATACTGAGATGTGTACCAATGCATACTGAGATCGAGCTAGATCCATCTGCAGATAGGCAGTAAGGGGTGAGTTGTGACCAAAATTTTGTGTTGTACAATACAATCTTGTTGTTGAATACAATTCAGCAAATATGGGGTTTTGTGCTATTTCTTCATGCATTTAAGTATGTGGATTGACTTGATTAAAACAAGTGTTCATATTAATCGTTCTCCTTACCTTGCAAGTATTTCATGTTAAGAAATTTTCACTGTGTTATTTGATCTTATCTTTGACCAATGCTTTGACAGCGGTTGGGACATGACTGTCAGAACTGTCATATGAATTGTACTGAAGAATAAGTTAATGAACTACTTGTCATTTATTCACAGTATTCTCTATTATTGATATGTATGATGAGAGTTCAATTTAGTGGTCTACATGAATCTTGGCTGAGTCTACATATGATTTACATAGACTAATGAAAGATTAAATTACACAATTGTTTGCATAATTAAATCTTGTCTGTTTAAAAGTGCTTTGCGTTGGTACACAACGGTGTCACAGTTACTGATAATTGTTGGAGAAATTATACAGTGGAACTGTTTTTAAAAGACAAGATTTGTATTGGAGACTGCTATTTGGGAAGTTTGATTGATGTATTGGTAAATGAACAAACATCTAGTTTACATTTACTTATAATATGATCTATTGATTTCTTACTTTTCTTCAAGTCAGTATTCCCATTGTTCAATGGTATGTCGTTTACTTGATGAATATACAATGTAATTATCTATTTTGATGTATTCTTATGATAATTGGAAACATTTATTTATTATGCTTTCATTCTGTTTTAATTTTTGATGCAGGTCTTAAATGGTGTTTTCAATAAAGACATGCTTCGCTGTTGAAAGGAAGTTCTAAAGTGTGATCATTACCGCCTGCTACAGTCATAAAGCACGAAGGGGAGGACAGTGTAAGGATTGAATAAATAAATGAATACTCAGTTATCAGAGTACACTGCAATTACTTTGGTCCCTTACATAACAATTGAAATTGCACATTTCAATCCGTGTGGTAAAATGCTTTTGGATGATAACATAGCTACTTCTTCGAAGTTCGAATATCACCCTTCTAAACACTTCCATGTCAACGAGGTGTATTCAAACTATATCTATACTCTGATGAATGGACATCCTTACAAAGAATTGACTTTAAAGGACCCGTTGATTGGAAACTTAGTATTTTCTGCCAGGATCTGGACTCAAGTAAAGGGATAGTTGATCTAAATCCTAAATTTGAATTGTACCAGAGAGTAATTGATATCATTTCAGAAGCGGACTATATAGCCAACATCTTTGGGTATTTAAATGCTGTTCAAGGATTACAGCAAAGAAGAGCTCGTAGAGAAGAAAGTGGTATGGCCGTGGACGTGCTATTCGTAAGCAACAAATCAAGAAGAGTCAAAGAGGGTAAGAAATCAACATTCCCTCGTTTTGGGCTCTTACACCACTCCAAAACTTGGATTTAAAAGAAAAATACCTGAAGAGGAATCTGATGTCACCCCAGCGTCCAAACGATTTACAAGATCGGCAACTGTGCCATTAAGAAGAGAACAATGTTTCTTCTGCCAGAAAGGGAGTAGTGGTCAGAGGCCATGGAACCAGAGAAAGGGGGGCAAAATAGAGATTCCTGTAAGAAAAAAAATCAACAAAACTGGGAAATTGGTATGAACTGGTAAAGATTTCTTTTGGGATATCCCTAATGAATTTATGCATGCAGGTAGAAAAGAATGCTTGAAGTGTTGATTATCAAAACGATTTCATGCATTGATTTGATACCAAACATGACTACACGCATTTCTCTGTTTTGTACATGTGGGACAGCTCATTGCCTTCACACATTGTCGGTGAACACACTGCGCACAACTCTGAACATAAATGTATAGAGGCATATATCAAAATGGATCAAGGTCATGAAGATAAACAGACCACATCACAGATTTGTTTGATCATTTGCTAAATATTGATGAAAAGAATCAAATTCAAAGGCTAGGCAGCATCCAAAGAGATTCAGGGTACTGGGGCGACCAGGGACAAAACTTTGAACAGCAATTTACACCACTCGAAAACGTGGATTTAAAAGAAAAATACCTGAAGAGGAATCTGATGTCACCCCAGCGTCCAAACGATTCACAAGATCGGCAACTGTGCCATTAAGAAGAGAACAATGTTTCTTCTGCCAGAAAGGGAGTAGTGGGCAGAGGCCATGAAACCAGAGAAAGGGGGACAAAATAGAGATTCCTGTAAGAAAAAAAATCAACAAAACTGGTAAATTGATATTAACTGGTAAAGATTTCTTTTGGGATCACCCAAATGAATTTATGCATGCAGGTAGAAAAGAATGCTTGAAGTGTTGATTATCAAAACGATTTCATGCATTGATTTGATACCAAACATGACTACATGCATTCCTCGGTTTTGTACATGTGCGACAGCTCATTGCAGCTTGCCTTCACACATTGTCGATGAACACTCTGCGCGCAACTCTGAACATAAATGTATGGAGGCATATATCAAAATGGATCAAGGTCATGAAGATAAACAGACCACATCACAGATTTGTTTGATCATTTGCTAAATATTGATGAAAAGAATAAAATTCAAAGGCATGTCAGCATCCAAAAAGATTCAGGGTACTGGGGCGACCAGGGACAAAACTTTGAAGAGCAATTTTTTAAAGAGTAATTTCTAATGATATTGATCATTCTATGCAGACCCTGCTCTTGAATATAATTGTCAATGTTTGTGTGTGTTGGGGGGGGGAACAAAGACTGAAATAAATTATGATACAAGCAGATTTAAATTAATTTTAGAGGTTTTTTTTCACAAGTGCACCCATTTAGCCTCTACAAATACAATAGATTTGGTGGCCAGTTTCATAGGCGATTTGTTCCGGGCAGACGATTGGATCCATCCGAACAAATCGCCTGAAAAAAAGTGAATATTTCCCCTTGATTCGATCCGTCTCCTGCAGCCAAAGATTATCCCTGATTTAACTTGCTGTGTAGATCAATTTTTAATGCTTAATGTGTTGCATTATTTTCAGGAAAATTTGCATGAATGAAAAATGTAATTTATAGAAACCCTAAAAGTACACACTTAGTAAGTTGTGTAATTGCAATGGGTAGCATGATATATGATCATGAATAATGTAGATGTCCAATTGATTTCTGGTTCTTTTTTTCATAGATGAGTAACAAAACATATCTTACATTTGTGTTACATAACTTTGGTTAGGGGTTGATTTTTAACAAAAGTTATTAATATGTGGTAAATTCCACGATAAAGTCCTTTTCTTGTCACAGCGTTATTAGCCATATGGACAGATGATAGCTGGATTCAGCTGTTTCCAGAAACTTGTTCACAAAATGATCGCATTCAAAGTGGGTTGAGGAAGGAAGTTCCGTGTTGTCAAACCTTTTAAGAACCCCCCTAAAATCCTTGTTGCTGAAGGAATGACTGCCAGTGGCATTGCAAACCTGCATATGTCCCAAATGGACAGACAATAAATGCACAATACTACAGACAAAAAATGTTGTGGGGAAGATTTTATGCCCCAGCACTTAACAAGGATGGGCTCTTTCCTAACCCCACAAAAGCCATCTTCCAGCAAGATGGAGCGACACCCCCACACGCCACATGCCGCACATAACTTCTGCAAATTGATTTTTCCGAAAGTATGGAAGAAGAATGAGTGGCCAGGGCAGTCGCTAGATTTGAATCCTATTGAAAAGTTCCAACCATCTCACTGCAAAACTCTTCAACAACTTGAGACAGCAGTTAACAGAGCATGGAAAGCCATCCCGAAGAACACGTTTGCGTTCAAAGTCATCAACCACCAGGGCGAGAACAATTTTCAGGAGGAAAGTGCTGTCAAAGGTAAATTACTAATAAATTACAATTGAAAAATCATTGACAGTACATGTAAGCAATATGTCTTTCATAATTCAAATCAGGAGATGAGCAACAGCATGATGAAGCTTGTTCTGCGTCAGGGGGTGACAATAATTAAGACACACGGTATATATTCGAAAACATTGGTTTATTTTCACTTCTATTTGGTTCAATAGGTGTTTCAAACATCACCACTTAAAAAGCTCAAGATGCAATCGAGCATAATTTCTTAAACCCTATACTTACAGACTCAGAAGTAAAACAAGAAAAATCTCATCTACTGCTGGGCAGATCATTTGTCAAACAAGGGCAACCAAGTAGGTGCACCCAGGTACCAAAATATTGCATGCGAATTTATATAAAGCAATATTAATATATTGTTTGATTGCCCAATTGCGTTTTGGAGACTTACGTCTACTTACTTTGATTTGGGTGATTCCAATTTTTTTAAAGATATCTATTCGGTTATTGACCATTCAGCCCCCCACTTTCAAAAACGTTCTGCAGCCCCTGGTGGGTCACATGCATTTTACAATGTCACAACCATGAACGCCGGCATGATCACTAAGACTTTTGTTTCACCCTAGAGCAGAAATATAAATTGCAATCCTCCTTTGATTTACATTTAAGGAAACCTATGATATTATAACAAGTTAAATTTTCATTACCTGAGCATTTTCCACTTTTCTGTGCAATTGAAAACTGCGACCTGAGAGGCTTTGGATTCTAATTTGTTTTAAAATCATTCTTTTATAATTTCATATGTGTATGCAAATATTTTGAGTTAGATTTTATTTTGATTAATATAAGTATTTAGAACATATTTTCCTTCACATTGGCAAAATGTAAAAGTCATTTCCAAAGGCTTGGTTGAATTTTGTTGACTATCTTTAGTGACTTTCCTATGTCCAGTGTGCTCTATACCATCTGACCATATGCCATCGTCCAACAGTGCGTAACATTTTGACCCTTTGGAGACTGCTGTTAATAGCGAAGAAATATTGGTTTGGCACCAGAAATCAGTCTGCACATGAGGACATTTGGGAATTCATTATTGCACTGATTAACCTGACCATCCACCCGACTGCTATTATGGCAAATTTCAGGACTGGCGTTATGTGATCCTATAGTATGTGGATTGAAAAGATTGACAAAATTAGGGGCAAGCTTTTGACGATGCAATGTTTGACCTTGAGGCTGTTTGTCAGACAGCAAAGTTGACGAACATGGCTGTAATGGAGTCGTGGGAAGTGCGGCATCAGAAGCTCCCAGAGGATAGTCATTAAATTCTATCACAAATCTGACCCAAGCCCTAGTAAACCTAATAACCCAGGATGAATAAATCAATAAAAACTATAAGTTCGAATCCAAATCAATACATCCATTGCCTGGGTGCACATTCTCCTCAAATAGCAGTTTCAGCAACATGCACTGCTTAAATGCACTGGTCCAATAGAAGTCTTCACGATAGAGAATAGTGAGTTTGACGATCAACATAGTGAAAGCCAGAAGTGCAAGTGAATATACGAGACGGAGCCACTATCTGAACGGAGCTGGATACAGAACCACTGGGGTAACACCTGCTGAACTTATGTTCATAAGAAACTCATAACAAAGTGTATGACTGACATGTAACAGGTGTCATGAGACACGTCATGACTACCAACCTTAATGACCTTGCTTGACCAGTGGTCTAGTCTATGATCCTAGACACTACAGTAGTGTAAGCTAGAAGAGGATTAGAATATACTAGATGGAGCCGCTATCTGAATGAAGCTGGACACAGGAGTTACAATCAGCATTATCCCCAAGTCCATGTACAAGGAATTGAAAGGGTTCCCAACGAAACCAAGTCATTTCAGGCTGCCAAGTTACTTGGGTCAGCAGATACCAGTCATGGGAAGTGTACAAATTCTTGTGACGTGTAAACAGCAGAATTTGAAGTTGCCACTCCTTGTTGTGAAATGTGAGGAACCATCACTGTTCAGTCAGAACTGGCTTTGTCACGTTAAGCTAGATTGGAATGGGATCTTCTTTGTTAACATGAAACAAAAAAAACAACAAAAAACAAACGAGTCAGCAATTTTAGAGTTTAAGATTTCCAATGCTATGGGACAAATATTTTCTGCCACTGTTCAGGCTTTGGTACTCAGTCAAGTTAGTTGTAAATTAACTGACGCATCCGACACGGATATCAGAGCAGCCTTGTTGCAGAAAGTGTGTTGGATTGGGCTTCGGATACGTCTGCGACAGTGGACGGCCCTGGACATGAGAGGGAATACGACTTAGACTTCCCCGACCGTCCGCCCTTGGCAAGCAACAAGAATCGCAAGATTCTTCGATAAGTATGATCTTTGTACATGCTGCTAATGTATCGTTTTACTTTGTAACCACACGAGTGATTTGATTTGCTTTTTACCCCACAATTTAATTATGTCAATCTCCGTTTATACTTTGAATGGTGAAAAGAGGGAAGATCACTCATTGACACAATTTAATTTAATGTCAATTTCTGTTGGCTCTTTAAATGTTCACGGCCTTAACGATAATTCGAAATGTAGAAAAGTAATTTCTTTCCTTAAGTTATTTTCATTCGATATAATTTTGTTACAAGAAACATATCTAAATTCTTCTAGTATTNAATGGCATTGCTTTTGGTTCAGATAGTTTTATTTTAGAGTTCTGGAATTCAGTTATTTTAAAAGCAAAAAAGAAACTGGCCATGTGGGAGGGAAGGAGATCAACTCATGTATTTATCCATTATTCTACTATGCCTCAAGAGTTTATTTGCCCACAGATAATAATAACTTCCTTGGACATCAGCTCAGCAAGAGATGTCTACAGCCAAACTCAGACAAGCCGAAAGACATCCAGAATGCACCCAAACCAAGGACGAAAAAACAGCGAAGATCTTTCTTGGGACTGGCTGGCTACCACAGTCCTATATTTGAATCGTAACAGAGAGTAATTGATATCAGTTCAGAAGAAAGAGGAATATATGGAACACATCTTTGGAGATTTGAATGCCGTTTCATGGGTTGCAGCAAGGAAGAGTTCGTAGAGAAGAATGTAGTATGGCATCATAATCGACAAGATTTTTGCTAATTTATCTGGAGATCAACATTTTATGGAGATGGACCTCAGTAAGGGATACTGGCAAATGCCAAGCAACTGACTGCCTTTGTAATGCCAGATGGTCTGTACCAGTTTGTGACAGTGGCGTTCGGGCTTGTCAACAAACTGGCAAGTTTCAGCAGAATGATGAGGACAGCACTTAAAGGACTAACTCACGTCGACAAATTCATCGATGACATTCTGATTCATACAAGTAAATGGGATGAGCATCTCGAAGCACTAAGAGGATTGATTGAAAGACTAAAGGATGCAAATCTGAAGATTGTCTTCCTTGGACATCAGCTAAGCGAAGGATATCTGCAAACCAATCCAGACAAGCTGACAGACATCCAGAATGTGCCCAAACCAAGGACGAAGAAACAGCTCTTGGGACTGGCCGGCTACTACAGGAAGTTTGTATCAAACTATGCTGCAATAGCAGTACCACTTACCAACCTGACAAAGAAATGGGAGCATAGCTCACTTTCAATATGTTTGTCAAAAGTGAAGGTATTAATTTTCTTTAACTGACATCCCTCAATTCTTTTCACACTGTCTGAGGTACATTCTTGTCTCTATTATGTCCAGACTAGGAAGTATATGTACAGTTTGACTGTTCTGCTAATTTCATCTTGTTGTGAGTGATGTTCAGTGATCTGTGTGTGTGATTGTAGAGAATGTGTGGAGTTGCTGTGCAGGAAAGGCTGGACCTAGCACTTTGCATTTCACTGTTGGAGAAGTAAGACATTGTTCTTTCATTTGACTACACCTACCCATCAAATTGTAAGTGGTACTTTTAGATTTTACTTTATCTTATTTAATTTTCTTAATCTTATCTAACTAGGCAAATCAGTGAAATTAAAGCCTTATTCTATGCATGATCTTCTAAGTGACATATTCTAATAGAAGTGATATACAATTAATTGTATTTTAGAGTTTAAGATTTCCAATGCTATGGAACAAACATTTTCTGCAACTGTTCAGGCTTTGGTACTCAGTCAAGTTAGTTGTAAATTAACTGACGCATCCGACACAGATATCAGAGCAGCCTTGTTGCAAGAGCACAATGGAGAAAAGTTCCCAGTTGCCTATGCAAGCAAGAAGCTACTGGACCGTGAAAGAGCCTACTCCGCGATAGAGAAGGAATGCTTAGTGATGGTATGGGCAGTAAGGAAATTTGAGCCTTTCTTGTACGGAAGAGAATTTTATCTCAAAGTCGACCACCAACTACTGTTAGNCCCAATGGACCTATTGTGCAAGTTTGATGAAAATCGGGCAAGGGGTTTTGAAATGAGAGCCAAGGTTAAATTTTCAGGTTAAGATTTCGGAAATTTGACCTCAGATGACCTTTGACCTCGATTATAACCTGAAAATCGCTCTGCACTATTTGGGCTGCCCAATGGACCTATTGTGCAAGTTTGATGAAAATCGGGCAAGGAGTTTTGAAATGAGAGCCAAGGTTAAGTTTTCAGGTTAAGATTTCGGAAATTTGACCTCAGATGACGTTTGACCTTGATTATGACCTGAAAATTGCTCTGCACTATTTTGGCTACCCAATGGACCTATTGTGCAAGTTTGATGAAAATCGGGGAAGGGGTTTTTGATTTATAGCAATTCTAAATTGTTGACGCCGTCGCCGCCTCCATCGCCGTCGCCGTCACCGCCGCCGTCGGAAAAAGCGGCGCCTATGTCTCGATTCTGCTACGCAGGCGAGACAAAAATAAGTCTCCCGGGATTGATGGTTTATCTATTGAGTTTTATCAAAGATTTTATGATATTATTTGCCATGATTTGTTAGAAGTGTACAATTATGTTTTTTCTGTCGGCGAACTCTCGGATAGTCAGCGTACTGCAGTTGTTATTTTGTTACCTAAAGGGGGGGATCAGCTAGACCCGGCGAACCGGCGCCCTATTAGTTTATTAACTTCAGATTATAAAATAATTTCCAAAATTCTACAGTTACGTGTTTCTTAGGTTCTCTCAAGTATTATTGGTGATTGTCAAACGTGTTCTGTTCCGGGTAGATCAATTCATTCTAATTTGTGTTTAATTCGAGATATTGTTGATTATTCTAAGGTAAATAATTCAAGTTGTGGTATAATTTCTATGGACCAAGCGAAAGCTTTAGACCGGGTTAATTGGGATTTTCTTTTTAAGGTTTTGGCAAAATTTAAATTTGGTAATAACTTTATTAAATGGGTCAAAATTTTGTATAATAATATTGTTAGTTTTCTGTCCATTAATAGCCGTTTAAGCGATTCTGTTAAAATTGAAAGGGGAGTAAGGCAGGGATGCCCATTGTCACCGATTTTATATGTTCTCTTTATTGAACCTTTGTTACAGTATATTGATAGTAATAATAATATAAGGGGTTTTCATGTTCCGGGAGGGGGTGGGGTTAAAGTAAAAATTTTGCAGTACGCTGACGATGCCACTTGCATAGCAACGTGTCCATCGGATGTTTTTCATTATTTTAAATGTTTTAATGTGTTTGAAAAGGCAACGGGAGCGTCATTAAATTTAAACAAAACAAACGGCTTTAAAATGGGGGATTTGTGAGTAGAAAATTGGGGGATAATATTGGGTGGGTGGAAGATGGGATTAAGATTAATGGCATTGCTTTTGGTTCAGATAGTTTTATTTTAGAGTTCTGGAATTCAGTTATTTTAAAAGCAAAAAAGAAACTGGCCATGTGGGAGGGAAGGAGATTATCACTTTTGGGGAAGGTGGGAAGTATTAACTCATGTATTTATCCATTATTCTACTACGCCTCAAGAGTTTATTTTCCCACAGATAATACGTTTAAGATAATTTCACGATTAGTATTCGATTTTATGTGGGAAAAGAAAACCGAGTTAGCCAAAAGGGATCTTTTTTGTTTAGAGTTGAAAAGAGGGGGGTTGGGATTAGACAACATTGTTTGTAAAATGGAATCTTTGTTTATTTACAACATATTTCCCTTTCTGACTGGTGATGATGTTAGTTCGTTTAATTTTCTACTATTTCGATATTTTATGGGTCGCAAATTAAGACTAGGTTTTCCTCATTTGTACAGTAATTCGGTTCCACATTCGCAATCACTTTCTTCTACGTATAATCAGATGTTCGATATGTTAATGTATTTAAGTGTACGTCAGCCTAATTTTCATAATATATGTAGACGCGAAGTCGCCAGATTGCTGGATTCGGCCGAGTACACACCACGTGTTGTCTTGGCCCGAACCCGTGACTGGGACACTGTATTTTCTATGGTATTTCACCCTTTGTTGTGCAATAGTTTAAAGTCTTTTAGTTGGAAGTTTATTCATTATGCTTTGGTTACAAATTCAAGACGTTTAAGTTGGGGGTTGGGGGATGGAAAATGTAAATTATGTTATAAATTGGAAACCTTGTGCCACATTATTTGGGATTGTAATTATGTATATGATATATTATGTTGGGCCTATAAGATCACTACTAAGTTTTTAGGACATCAAGTTATGTTTAATGAAAGTCTATTTTTATACGGTGTGCCGAATGTTAAGTTGGATGCCTCAGTTTGGGCGAGGGTGTGGTACCTATTCGTTAGTATTAAGAAATTTATTTGGGCTCGTAGATGCACTTTTCTGTTCGACCGTAAATTCATTTCCGATGATGATTTAATTTTGCGTATAAAAGACGATTTAAAATTACGTTTATTAGTTGATCTGAAAAGGTGGCCGAAGGAAAAATTTAAAAAGATTTGGGTTGACGGGGTTTCATTTTGTTCTATTTCAGGGGATACTGTAAACATTAATTTACCATAATTCGCTGTAAATAGTGATGTTTCGTTTTAATTTATGATTACTCGTTAATTTAAGACAGGTCCTTTGCGACACAGTCCAGCAACTCTAAATGGGAAATGCGTGAAGGCGGCCGGGTCACGAAAGACGGGTGTATCCGATTGTGGTGGGGTGATTGGCGGGTGACTGTCGGCGCTTTCGTGCATGCGTTCGGCTCGGATGAGCCGAACGGGTCCACGAAGAGCCCTGTCAGAGCGATGGATGAGAGTAGAGAGGGGGAGAGGTGCCCGGGGATCGAAAGTTGGGGTGTATGAGCGTGTGCGGAGAGGGGCGTGGCGAAGTGGGATGGCGGCACATGGAGGAGAATCGACGGGGTCATCAGCTGAGGCTCGTCTTTGTTTACAAGACACACGGCTCGGTGGGCTCCGGCGGTCCTCTCTCGTCGTCTCTCTGCCTCGCTGCGAGAATAATAGTGTGCATAGAAAGGATGAATGAGAATGGAGGTGTGAAAGAAAGAAATTATTTTTAATTGTCCACCCGTGTGTAATGAGAAACACGCGACGGTGCTGGGAGGCGGCACTTGTAGGGGAATCGCCTGAGTCCTCAGTCGAGGCGTGCGTCTGTTTCTGAGCGCATGTCTACCTGGGCTTCGGCGGTCCCCTGTTGCCGTTTCCCAGCACCGTCAAAGGGTTAATAGAGTGTGCAAGAGATTTGAATGGGATCTTCTTTGTTAACATTGCCATGACACACAAAAAAAAAACGAGTCAGCAATTGAACGAGAAAAGATGCTCACAATAGAGCAATCAGGCTTTCATCCAAAGCATTACTGTTACAGGTTAAGAATGCCTGGCTAAAAGCCATGACAGATGCAGGATGGTATACGGGTGACATCTTTGTAGATCAAGAAAAGCGTTTGTTTTGGGAAATGTTATATGTCTTTTAAATACATTAATCAGGATTAGTGGCATCTTGCTTTAATTAATGCTTCAAAAATTATCTTACAGATCAGGAATGCCAGGGGTACCAGGTCAAGTCAAATGATAAATGGTTTTTAGAACAAGTAGATGTCGGTTGATTTTCTTTATGCTTTTGAAATGAAGTGGCATCCATAGAGATTGGTACCCCTCATCCAAACACAATAGACAAAGAATATGATTTTATTTTGGCATCCCTGGACACGTTACGAACAGTCTTTGAATAAACAGGCATGATACTGATAATAAGGCAAGCAACCTTAGCAATATGAAACACACTCTTTTCTACCATAAAAATGTAATAGCACCAATTACAAAGTTGACAAGAGGAAAATGAACTTCCATATGGCCTTGGAGAATCAATGAAAAGAAAATCAACAAACTGAAAGAGGATCAACAATTTTTAGAGGAGAAAAGTGAAAATGCAACTTTAAAGTTTGAAAAGGGAACACTGTGTAAAATGTTAATTTCGCTAGATTTTGATTTTGGTTAATTTTTGCGACCAAACATTCGCTAAAGTTTTAACTCTTACACTTGTGTAAAGTGATCTTTCAAAATGTGAAAATAATAATCCACAAATATGTAAATAATCCTTAAATTCCATAAAATTTGCTGCAATATCTGTTTCTGCTAAAATATTTGCGTTCAGCAACATTGAAATCAGCAACATTGAACATGTTCTCATGTAATGTGACGTTTCTAATATACTGTATTTGTTGACTTTTGTCTACCGACCTTGCCATCTATATGTTCTTTCTATTTGTTTACTGTATGATTATGTGCACTCTGTATGTGTTTACTTGTGTATTATTCATTTTAATGTTTCTTTTGTTTGAATGTACATGTATTGTCAAAGCCAACGAAGCAAATTTCCCATTGTGGACAAATAAAATTATCTATCTATCTATCTCTTATAGTTCACTGTAGCAAAGAGACGATATAGTGAAGGCTGTTAAAAAATGTGCCATTGGTAGTATACATAAAATCAATCCCCAAATACATCCCATGACATTAAAAATGCATTTAGTTTTCCAAATATTGATTTGATTGCTTCTTGTAAACCAAAGTCGACGATCGAGGTAATACACCTTGTTCTGTGTTGGAGTTGACCCATTAAAAGGACAGAATAAACTAGGCCCTGCCCAAGTTAGGCAGTTCAGCCCAAGTCAACGATCGGGGTAACACCTTGTTCTGTGTAGGAGCTGACCCGCGAAAAGGACAGTACTACATTAATAATGAAAAAATAAATGGTGCAAACACTAGCTCACACAGCGAAACAACGGGACGTACACACAAAAGTACGTGCACACATAGTTAAAAGCCTAATTGTGATGTATAGAGCATAATTCAATCACAAAAGTTTGTATAATGTTGGATACACAGTTATATTGGGTTAATTCTATGCACTACAGCATTACAAAAATTATACTTAGATTCTTACCAAGGGATACTGGCAAATGCCATTGACGGAACGTGCTAAGCAAGTGACTGCATTTGTAACATCAGATGGTCTGTGCCCGTTCGTGGCAGTGCCGTTCGGGCTTGTCAACACTCCGGCAAGTTACAGCAGGATGAGCACATCACTTTAATAGAGGACTACCTCACGTTGACAACTTCATCAATGACTTTTTAGTTCATACAAGTAAATGGGATGAGCATCTAGAAGCACTAAGTAAGAGGATTGATGGAGAGACTAAAGGACGCAAATCGGAAGGCAAAGCCAAAAAAGTGTTTCATGGGCTATACTTACTCAGATTGACTTCCTCGGACATCAGCTCAGCAAGGGATGTCTACAGCAAGGGATGTCTACAGCAAGGGATGTCTACAGCAAGGGATGTCTACAGCCAAACCCAGACAAGCTGATAGACATACATAATTTAAGAATTAACAGATTGAGAATGCCCTTTTATTGTTAAAACTTTCTCAAACAAAAATCATTTTTACAGGGCCACAGTCATGGAATTTGTTGCTAGACACCTTCAGAAACAGTTCAAATATTCATTCTTTTCGAAGGAATTACAATCATATCTTTTGCATACAGAGTAGTTTCATTATTTTTGTAATCTAAATGCAATTTTTCTTCGTTTGTTGTTTTTTGTTCTGTTTTAAAGTGTCTGCCTTCTGATTTTGTATACTTGTTTAATTGATGCTAAATTTTTTGAAGTGTGGTAAATTTGGGGATTAACCTTTGACAGGTCAATGGCCTTCGTTAATCCCCCACATCCTCCACACTTCACTCCTTTTCGCCATTCTATGCTGTATTGTTTTGTCTTATTAATAATGTGCTTTTAATTAGCATTTTATGTATTTTTAAAGTGATGTGAAATAAATTGAATTGAATTTATTGAATAATGCACCCAAACCAAAGACGAAGAAACAGCTAAGATCTTTCTTGGGACTAGCAGGCTACTACAGTCCTACATTTGAATCATCCCAGAGAGTAATTGATATAATTTCAGAAGAAAGTGGAATATATGGCCCACATCTTCGGAGATTTAAATGCCGTTTCAAGGGTTGCAGCAAAGCAGAGTTCGTAGAGAAGAAAGTTGTATGGCATCATAATCGACAAGATTTTCGCCAATTTATCTGGAGATCAACATTTTATGGAGATGGACCTTGCCAAGGAATGCTGGCAAATGCTGTTAACGAAACGTACCAAGCAACTGACAGAAGATGTAATGTCAGATGGTTTATACCAGTTTGTGACAGTGCCATTCAGGCTTGTCAACACACCAGCAAGTTTCAGCAGAATGGCGAGGACAGCACTTCAAGGACTACTTCACGTTGACAACTTCATTGATGATATACTAGTTCATACAAGTACATGGGATGAGCATCTGGAAGCACTAACAGGATTGATGGAGAGGCTGAAAGGCACAAATCTAAAGGCAAAGCTGAAGAAGTGTTTCGTGGGCCACACTCAGATTGACTTTCTGGGGCATCAGCTCAGCGAGGAATGTCTAAAACCAAATCCAGAAGTTGACAGACATCCAGAATGCATCCAAACCAGGGACGAAGAAACAGCCAAGATCTTTCTTGGGACTGGCTGGCTACTACAGGAAGTTTGTAACAAACTATGCTGCAATAGCTGTTCCACTTACCAACAAGACAAAGAAAAGGGAATCGAATCCGATAAGATGGGAGAAGCAGAGCTCATTTTCAACACATTTGTCAGAGGTGAAGGTATTTATTTTCTTTGACTAACATCCCTTAATTCTTTTCACTGTACCTGATGTACATTCTTGTCTATATTACAGCCAGACTATGAGCTACAATTTGACTGTACTGCTACTTTCATCTTATTGTGAGTGATGTTCAGTAATCTGTGTGATTGTAGAGAATGATTGGAGTTGCTGTGCAGGAAAGGCTAGACACAGCACGTTGTCTTTTATTGTTGGAGAAGTATGACATTGATTTTTTTTGGTTGGACAATGCCGACCCGTCAAATTGTAAGTGGTACCTTTGGATTTCACTTTTTCTCATCTATTTAGTGAAATTAAAGCCTTATTTTAGGCATGGTCTTCTAAGTTACATATTCTAATAGAAGTGATATACAATTAATTGTATTTTAGAGTTTCAGATTTCCAATGCTATGGGACAAATATTTTCTGCCACTGTTCAGGCTTTGGTACTCGGTCAAGTTAGTTGTAAATTAACTGACGCATCCGACACGGATATCAGAGCAGCCTTGTTGCAGGAGCACAATGGAGAAAAGTTCCCAGTTGCCTATGCAAGCAAAAAGCTACTGGACTGTGGAAGAGCCTACTCCGCGATAGAGAAGGAATGCTTAGCGATGGTATGGGCAGTAAGGAAATTTGAGCCTTTCTTGTACGGAAGAGAATTTTTTCTCAAAGTCGACCACCAACTACTGTTAGCGGTTCATAAATCAAAGGTTGCCAATGAAAGAATTCTCCAATGGACATTGTTCTTACAATCATATAAATTCTTAATTGTAGCAATAAAGGGCAAGGAAAAACATTGGCACAGACTTCATGAGACACCAAGGAATAGTGCAAGATAATTCACAAGTAATTTAGATTTTTTTTGTTTGTTAATGAAAAAGAAATCAAGCACGATTCTTTTCAGTAATTTCAGGATGTTTGCTGGAAACTGCAGATTGAATTTTACATCTTTCTGATTCTAGAATTTCATCAAAATAATTATTTTGCCAATTGTCTCACATATTTCTGCTATTTTAACAAGGACTTCTGATTAATAATAATTCAGGCAAGGTGGCGGAAATTGCTGTAACTTTATTTACTATAAAAAAAAAATCTTCACCCTAAAAAGTTTCTTAGAGAAGGAGCGATTGTCAGGAGATTTCCTAATCTCGCTTTCCTCCTTGTAATTGATTTCAAATATTTCTTTCACCATGCAAATGTAAGCGCATGGCAAATTACCTTCAATTTCTTTTCGTAGACAGAGAACATATTTCATGTTCGCTTATGGCGTTTGTCTATAACTGAATTATTTTTAATTTGTTTGCCTTGCACAAGGATTGCAATTAACCAATGATGCAATAACAGCACGATCAATTAACGAGCATGATTGATTGGGCTGATTGCAAAAGCAAATTTTAAAAGGGCAGCTCAGATTTGGAAATTGAAGCGAGAGGGTTCTGAGGTATAAGGTGTGTGTTTCAGAGGCAAGGGATGTACATAGGCCATTGTTCAAACACTTCGCAATGAGGTTAATCGGGTCAAACATTTCGAAGGGGATTCAGATTGAGGCCGTGATACATGAGCCCAGTGAAACGACAGACAGTCAAATCAGACCCGAAGGACCATAATTGATTGGATGAATAGATAATATTGTATCATATCTTATGCTACGCTGAATGTTCCATTTCGTCGACTGCAGGTAGCACCTGGAATAGGAAAGCAAAACAAACTCAAGATCCTACACAGCCAAAACTATCCCAACATCGGTAGCTATAAACTCTTAAGAACATTACTACTGCAGACTTTCAAACTAACTATCGTAAACCAGGATTTAAATCAGCAGATCAATCATTTTTTTTTTGCAAGTCACTGTCAGGTTTATATGGATGGGTCATTTATTTTAATGTAAGAAATCTTCATGGAAGTGTTAATTTTCATGTATTTTTTTTCAACTCAATTATTGTTTCAATCAAAATGCCTATTTCATTCTTGTACCTTGTACTTTTGGGCAATCTCTGGTGACATCTGTGATCCTCATAGCCTTGTAGCAATGGTGGACCAGTCTACAATATGATGCTTGGCATGCAACACACGGGCATTGCAAGACATTGCTCTAGCTTTTTACCTTGTCAACCTCTACGTCTGATATTCATACAGTACATGAATTTTTTTTATCAACACAAAGCTATTTCCTACGTTTTATCTATAGACAGCAGTAGCGGCCATTAACGTATTTTGCAAAGGTTGTCATTTTCTAACAAAATTACTTTGAGGGCCCCAGAACCTCAACTGACATGTCTAAAAAAAAGATTTAAGTGTATAAAATAGAATAACTATATTTTTCACTTGTATTTCAGAGCACATGAGCTTCCACTTTGGCTGTCCATAGATCAAATGTCCATCTTAAAATAGTGTTTGAATTGTAAAGTGAATGCCCGGTACTATTGCACACAAACATCGCTAGCTACAAGCACCTGTTTGTTACAAACCATCTTGGTGTCTGGGTATATCTGATTTGCTCTGGTTGTTAATCTGCTGTACACATCCTCAGTAGAATTCTTTCGCACAACTCAAGGTACTTTACTTTGTGGATAGACCAGATGAAAACCATTTTGTAAAGCATATCCTTGGAGGTGAATGGCAAAGAGTCTAACTCCTACTATTGCTTGAGCTGTACTTAGTACTCTGGGAAATTGGTATCTACTTGATGAGCCCATGCTGTTAATCCTCCTGATACATCTTTGATTGTGACTGGTAAAGAGTCTAATTCCTTGCGTAGCTTGAGAACTGCCTTCTGAGAGTCGTTCCCTCTTCTGCATACAATGTATACTGTGTATAAAGAAAAAGAAAAGGTAGAATATAGTAGCTTAAATCTATCTATTCATTCATTACCTTATCTTAACAGGGACCCATTGGTGGTCTGTAATCATTTTGTGATTCATAAATTAAAGTTTACAAATTCTAGATGGTGACTTTCATGGAAATGCATTAAAGTCAATTTGGGGAGATATGGGTCTCCAAATTATCTCATGAGCAGCAGTGAAATATTCAAACTTTTTTCATGACTTCCCCCCCCCCAAAAAAAAAAAAATTCAAAATTCTCTCAGTTTCCATGACCATAAATTGCTTAATGGAATTTCAATGACCTTGGGAACCCTGTATCATGTTTAACTATAAATGCAAGTATCCTCTAATTAAATGAGTTAGAATAGCAGAACATTTGAAAAATTGCATTTTTTAGAGGAATTTCTGGTAATACGGCAAATCTTTGAATCTGTAATATGGACCAACAAGCAACAAAAATTACACTAAAGTAATAGGATCAGAATAGCACAACAAAAATTAATCTTGGCGTATCTGTTTAATACTGAAAACATAAAAGGTATTACACAACTTACTTGGAAAAGGGTCTTCATGTTGATGGGCAAGCTGTTCTTCAACTCTTTCCTTTAACTCTGGTATGCCTTTATCATTTTCTATTTCATCAATTGGCACATCTACGAAGATCAGTTAAGGTAAATTTTTATCCAAAGCTAAATACTGAATGAGTGTATCAGTATTTAAAGAAAGAAATTTAGTTGGTACAGTTAGATTAAGTCATTAAGGTAGAAATTGAGAATTAAAAAAAATCCAAATCTAAATCAGACTTATTTGTAAATGCATAAGTGTATTTATAGTGATTATAATTGTTGCAGTACAAAATCTATGTTTATATTCCAGAGTGAATAAATATTCAAACAAAAAGTCCACTATTACATAGAACAATAACTTTTCATTTGGAAGAATGCCAAGTAAGAAAATTTGGCAGTAATCCTCAACCATCTGGCTAGCTTTTACATGAACTTTACTTAATATCCGGTCAGAGGGGAAAAAAAGGGTTAGCTGAGTAAGGATACTGATGCTATCTGGAAGCCTGCAGATCTCAAATTCTATCTCCGGTCTACAGTCGAGCAGCAGACGTGATGAAGAATCTTGGCTGAGGAGTTTACTGGCAAGGGTCTGAGGGCTGAGTCTATCTTTGGCTTCCAAGAGATGCAATGTAAGGCACTGTGATGAAGAAGAGTAATAATAAATCTTGATGTGGCTACTGCTGATGACAAGGATAATAGTAGTGATTATGGTTATGGAAATTATGAAGATAATGGTGATGATGATGATGACGATGGTGATGATGATGATGATAATGATAATGATAATGATAATGATGATGATGATGATGATGATGATGATGATGAAAATGATGATGATGATGCTGATGATGGTGTTATTGATGATGATGATGATGATGATGATGATGATGATGATGATGATTATGATGAAGATGATGTTGGCAATGGTGGTGGTGGTAGTGGTGGTAAAAAGGATGAGGAGGAGTAGGATGTCAATAATGAATGATGATCATCATAATGGTTGAATATTGAATCTTTATAATGCAACTGTTGATTACAAAGATGATAGAGGTGATTATGAATAGGGCGATGGTGGAGATGATGATGATGATGATGAAGATGGTGACAATGGTGATGAAGTTGATGATGATGATGATGCTGACAGTGATGATGGGAACCAGTAATGATAATTAGAATTAGGATAGATTATTACTATGTTAAGTCTGTTAAACATGACTTGAAACAATGGTAATAAAAACACATTAAACATAGTAATCATCTATTCTATAATACTTCGTCAGGCATCTTGGATATAACTGGAAACACAAACAAATCAAATTGTAAGATTTACAATACTGCACGCAAGACCTTTTCACGACAATAACATTCATACCTTATCAGTTGCACTGGCACCACAGAATTCTTCATAATCGATGAGTTGTGTTACAGAAGGATTATCACCGCATACGACACATGTTGACTTCTTAGGTCTGAGTTTGATTGTACTGTATGTTCCATCTAACCCATCAAACATTAACAGCTTCTGAGAATATGACGCTGGTAATTACAGGTTAAAGATTATTTTTCATTTGCCAAATCTGAAGAATTATGGGATCACAACATGGAATTTGTAAAGTGAAACAAAGTTATGGTTGAGTACAAATTCAAGAGTATTTACAGATGGGGCATGCATTATTACAAGTCTCGCTTTTTGCATGCCCCTCCATTTTTCAAATATTAAGCGCTATCAATAAAAATAAATGTTTAATTGATATTAGGTAAATGTTATTTTTTTCTATTGTCAAAATCATTATCATTTTATTTTCAAGTAGTGAAACTGTTATAGAAATAGAAAATTAATCAAACCAAATCAGTTCAGAAAACTCAAATTTAGCATCAGAATAGTCCCTGGATTTCTTGTAAAGCAAGGCTCACATTCCAGTATTCTAGAAAAAAAATTAGCAATCCACATGATTTCCGTGGCTTATTCTATATTGTACGGAACAGAGAAAAAAACAATCTATCATTTACTCTTTATCATAAACTTAATCATCCCATTTATTTTGTAACATCAGTATCATATGCCCATCAAATGTATTTCTTTATATTCATTTTCATATTGATGGGAAGCAACTTTTTATGTCATAATTTTGCAGGGACCAAATAAAGTATATTTTTTTCTTGAATAGGCAAGTTTTACACATACTAGAGCATACAGGATGTTTTTGACAACAGAAAAACTTGTCAACATAGCAACTAGAATGCATGCAAATTGGATTGTACTAATGTAGTGCAATTGTTAGTAACAGGTCTACGGAATACCCTGTAACTTTATCCATCGGCAAGAAACCTGCATAAATTTGAACCTAGTTAACTGGCCTATTCACTGATCTTTCTTGCGTCACTCTCAAATTTTCTTTCACTACTCAAAAGGATACTGCCTATACCAGCTGCAATCTTGAGAGCTTCTAATGCTTGTATACATCCAATGATTCCAGGAACTGTAAAAAAAAAAAAAAATTAAAAAGATGAATAAATTATTCATTCACACGCAATACAATGTTTATTCCAACAGCATCACATGCAAACAAAATACCATTCAACCATTTTCTTCTTAAATAATACAACCTAAAGTGGAATATTCTAAATTTGTTATAAAAATATGGATGGGGGGGGGGGAGCTAAATGTATAAATCCCACAATCTCATAAACAATTCTATTTTTTGAAAATTATCAAAGTTGAGCTAAGCAAAAAGCAAGTCCTTAGTTGTTCCTCATTATTTCATAATCAGGGAGGATCTTGCCCATCATTAGTTTAAACGAGTATATTCTTGCTGCAATCTTTCGTTTTTTAACTTCATGTTTACTTTGCTTCTTCGACATGAAACAGGTTCAGTTAGACATTTTAACTTCATTGCTGATCATAAATTTATGACAAAGTAAAGAAAAAATATATAAAAAATGTCTTCCACTGACCGAACTTCATAAAATGTCCAAAATATAACTCGTTGGAGAACGAAACAATTATTTGTGAGGTGTGGATGGGCTAAGAGACTAATTCCATATACTCATTGTTATTTTATTGTTTATTTAATAAATCCCAAAACTAAACAAACAGTTTAAAAATTTTATTCTTTCCAACTCACCTACTCCCAGGACTCCACCCTCTGAGCAGTTTGTGACAGTCTCTGCTGGGGGTGGCTTGAGGTACAAACACCGGTAACATGGACCCCCTTGGTGATTATAAACAGTCAGCTGCAGTAATGAAGATGAAATCAATACTTCTTTGAAGAATTTGATAACATGAAGCACCAAACCCACTTTTGATACCTCAGAGGAAATATATCTTCTATAGTTTTCTGCATACTTGCACAACACAATGTCAAAAATTGTTTAATAATTGGTTCTCTTCCTGGATAATCATATCAACATGTATCATATAATCCCAGCCATAACACTGATATTCTCCTGAAAATAAAAATCATTTATAATGTGCTGCACTCAACTCATTTAGAGTGGATCGATACTTTTAATTTTAAATGCATGAGGACCTCACAACTTGCACGAAATGGTCTTAGCTATCATCTTCTTGCTAAGACGTCTTAATTTCTTGTGCCACCCTCTTAACATAGACACACACATTGATAAGTCTTTGTTATGAAACTGGCACAAAAAGTTAAGACATCTTGGTAAGAAGTGGACAGGTAAGACCATTATGTGCCATTGGCCCCTGGGTAATATTCCGCCATATTAATTATGAAGAGTGTTAGGGAGACTTCTACCAAGGAGTTAATGCCCATTAAAGTATTCTCAGTTATCAGTATTGCTACTATAAAGTGGATACATCCCACAATGAATCAATAATGCTGCACAAGGTTTTCCCATCTGAAGTGATTGTATATCAGCCATTTTATATCCCTACATGAAGAATCCACATACAAATAATTTAAAGACTTCGTTCCTCTGTTATGGCTGATCAGTGTTTTTCGGTTCTGAAAACTAAATCACTGACAAGTTTATTTATGAAACACTTTATTGTTCTTTACCTGTCCTTCAAACCTGAGAGCACTGCCAGACACTAGTGGTTTACCAGCTAGAACACAGGCATCGTTTAGAAGATATCTTGTAGCTACATTATCTGTACAGTCCAATACCATGTCATATGTGTGATAAAGTCATTAAGGAATTGAATTCATTTGTGTTTAGATTGTACAGAAAAGTATAGTTTACCATAATTAATATTTTTTATATTCCGCTTGAGCATAAAGCCGCCTTTTGCCCAATTTCTTTGAGCTGTCACAGGTGATGAATGAGTTTCACACTGACTACATGTGGGTGGAATGTTGATATGAAAAATTGTATACAATATTGTACGATGAATGTGAGGGCAACAATCATGCAACCATTACAAATCAAATTGGTAAATACATTTTTAAACGCCTTCCCTTGACTTCCACAAATCATAGAATGATATCCATACATCCTTTGTCCCTTATTTCTTCTCAGTGGCAGAATCAAAATCTTGCAATCTTTGAAATCACTTACTCTGAAAATAAAACCCCAATAAAACAAGACACATTGCTTCCCCTAGTTATTCCCCTAGTTACTTCTTTAATCGTAATCATTTTCGTAATTTTCTTAATTTTCTTAATAATTTTCTTAATAATTTTCTTTTCTGGAAGCGTTGTGGTGTAGTGGCTCTGACACCCGCCTTTCAATTAGAGGGCCACAGTTTGAGTCCCATTCATGGCGTTAATATCCTTCAGCAAAAAAAAATTATCCACAAAGATGCACTATAACCAGGTGTGATTGGAGACCAGTATTGAAAGATACATACAGGTATCAGAAATCTATCTCATCACATTAAAGCATCCATGGGCCTATTGAAGTTAGGCATATTGATTGCACGTTAGTGCAAGAAATCAGACTATATAAAAAGGATATTGTTTTATGATGTCCAAAGCATTATTCCTGTCCAGTTGAGTATGGTAGGTTTGGCATCGCACTGATGAATTCAAGCTGTTGAAATATTAAATCACAATATTAATAACTCAAATCATTCAGCATGACTCCTCGATATTCGTTGAAACTCAAATCAGGTCAAACAAACTGATGGACAGCAGACTCGGAGCAAGCTTGGATTTTTTGTTCACATCTTAGAGACTGTTAACTTTTACTCTTTATATTCAACTCCTATATCATACCCTTTCATAAGTCTGAATTTGACCTTCCTAAACTCTGCTCTTCGTATGAAATGTCTATAAAGATCCTAGTTCTTGATTTAATCGAGTCAGACTTCAAGTATCATAGCATAAGTTCTGTGTATAGGTATATGTCGATGAAGCATGTTTCATTTGAGTTCTCAGGACTTAAAATCCTACAACATTATCATTAATTTATATTTTTATTTACATACCCTTTCACACTTGACTTGATAGAGTCCGACTTGGACCATCCAACTCTCTGCTCTGTATGTAGTATCTGTCTATGGAGATTACTCAGTTCAACTTCATCATAATCCACTACTCCAAGTCTTCCTAAATAAAAATGAATCGACAGATAATAGAATCATATAAAGGAAATACACACCTTGATGTTTACCTTGGGTTTTATATAACCTGTTACAAAAATAGTTTTCTTTGATTTTTTTTTTTTTACAGTTAACCTAATATAAAACTATAACATAGCATTTCACATGTAATCTGCACTGACAAATCGATACCAGGTTTGCATCTTTGTAAGCAAATCCGAATTCCTGGTGCAAGTTTACACCCACTATACAGGTTTTTAACACAATTGCATTTTACAAATAGAAAACCTACTAAATTTAAAAGCTTCACTATCAGAAAATTTGAATAATCATCTTGGAGAAAAAAAGAGAATAATCCAAATAAAATGAGATAAAAGATACATTCTGTTTAGAAGATGTTTAGATTTTGGATGAGCCATTTTGGATCAAAATTGTATGGGCAACATTTGGGTAACAGTTATCAATTATAAAAAAAACAATTCTCATTATGTATGGTTGCTAAATTGCAGAATCCTTTTTTCATCAAAATGACATTATGTTATCTGAAAGCCTAACAGAATATACAGCTTTATCAAAAGTTATATTGAATCAATCACTCTCTTTAGTACAGGTTTATTATGAATATTATGTTTTTCATCTACAATAATATTCTTATTTTCAGTGTACTACAAAATAACATCTCAGTTTCAGAAAGTATAAAAAAAACTTTCAGAAGAATTACCAACATTCAAATCAGGCACTCCGTAGATGCAGATTAGCCAAAAAAGATGTCGGAAATGAAGTCTGCTTTCAATCAGTGAAATGTTTCATCTCATTCAATAATTACAAGAAAGAAACTTTAATGTTTGGAATGATGAAAGTCAGGACTTGTAAAGACGACTTCACTGGAAGTCATACAAATGTTAAGATAAGATGTAATTTGACAACAAATTAGGGTATTCTCCCAAATTTCCAAATAACTATGACATACCCTCTTAATAGGCAAGATGCAGAGCATGGGCCTCACATCCAAAAGGTTAAACATGGTACTTCGGGGTATCTATTTCAACATCCACTTACCTATCCCAGCTGCAGCAAGGTATATGGCTGCAGGACACCCTAGTCCACCGGCGCCTACAATCAATGCTGACGAATTAACTATGCTCAGCTGGCCTGTAAAAGAAACAAACGCAAGTTGATTAAATAATACTCATTATGGAGATCATTAGCTTATAAAGAACACTGACTTAAAGTAAAGTGTTTCCAAACAACAGACAACACTCGGATATTGTGATGAAAGTGCAATCAATCCGTGCAAGTACTATTCAAAGATAGGTCTGTCTGTTATCCCATGCCTTTTTTTTTTCGAATTCAAGGACAGCATTACTTAGGCATCAATGTATTCTTGCCTTCAATTACAATCATTTATGTCTTCATCCAAAGAATGGTGGTCAGACGGATATTTTGTGAGCTAATGCTCTCGTAATTCTAAATGCTAAACTATTAATCATCATGAGCATGTTTCCAACAACTTTTATCATCAAAATGAGAAACTAAGCATGAGATAAATGGTGGGAGGTAATTTATTCATCTTGAAATGGTTTGTGGTCAGCTGGAAAATTGTTAATACCTGACCATAGCTTATAAAGTCACGAATTCATAGTCTACATCAATTTATGCAAATCCACAATGAGGAGCCTACACTGTGAGCAGATGAGACAAAGGAATAGGACAAAGTAAACAACTTCATTTCAACTTTCACTGTAACTTCATGGTCATCAAAGAAAATACTTTCCCCGTTTGTTGACTGAACAGGTGCACCACCTGTTTGACATTTCTCTGCAAAATAAGAGGGAGACGCCATGGTGTAGTGGTCATGACTCTCGCCTTTCAACCAGAGGGTCGTATCTTCGAGTCCCACCCATGGTGTTAATTTCCTTTCCTTAATTTCCACATTGTGCTGCACTCAACCCAGGTGAGGTGAATGGGTACCTGGTAGGAATATTTATTCCTTGAAACGCCAAGTGCGCTAATGAAGTGGCTGCCAGGCTAAACCCAGGGTAATAATGGTGCAATCGTAGAGCGCTTAGAGAATTCTTCATCAAGAGTTGATAAGCGCTATATAAAAGCCATTCATTACTATTATACTTCTTTTGTGTGCATCTTGCTATTAAGAATGCTTCAATGGAAGCTGTTTGCTTTGTCTAAATCTTGTTCCCTTCTGCTCATAGTGCTACTTAGTAAGTTGGAGATACTACACCTTTTACACCAAGCTCTGGTAGAATAAGCTGTCTGCTGTATCTCTTGATACTGGCTTTATCAAGTTGGGTAATTCTTGAACATCCACAAGTGTCACTGCTAGCAGAGTCTTCATCCATGGCTTCCGTCTATATTGGCATTCAAATATAGAAAGGGGATAACTCATATTGCAGTCATTTGAAAACAAAAGTTATTGAAACATATAGATCAGTTTTGGGAGAGATGGAGCTTCAAATAATTAACTGCTTTCTGAGCTGTAGTACATGCAGTTTTCCAATAGCAAATTAGAGCACATCTATGGTTTGTTTGAAGAAAAAAATTGAGCCAGAAATGGCATAGTACATCATCTCACATGCAAAATGAATGTGAATTCCCAGTCCACAAACAATACTACCGTACGCTCCTGTCACTTTGTTCCCATGTCCGCAGGCGGTAAAGTAGGAATAACTGTCAATTGGCATTTGACAAATACATCTATAGGCCAGAATGTGTGCGAAAATCTTCTCCGAATTTTGTAAACAGTAATATTTTATATGTATGTAAAGCAATTTGTGAATACGTGACCCACTTGTTTCACATCAATTACTGCATCCTGATCACAACAAATCTATACTCTTAAATTGAAAAAAAAAAAACAGTGTATATTCTGGCATTTTTCTCCCATCAAGGAAGCCTTTTGATGTTTTCTTCAGTTTATTTGAAAACTCGCACAAATCTTCAGAAGTTCAGAATTCCACATTCAATGAAGAGTTTTGCATATAAAACTAAGTTGCCCACCTTGGCAAACCCAGAGAATAATGGCCTGATGGCATGCACGTATCACAAATACATTGCAAACATCGGCAGCAGAAGTCCAAAAGACATAGGCCTACAGGTAACATCAACACAAGACAAGTCCAAAAGAAAGTTTAATAAAATCATATGCACAGAATAATGGGTTTAAATGTTATTTTCTTTTCCCTGCTTCCATTTTTCAAGAAATTCATTGACAGTTTAATCAATTTCTATGTTAAAAAGTGTTAACTTGTGCCTCTTTGCCGCATGCTGTTGACATGCAAAAATAGCCGGGTTTACTAATAGACGCACATTTTATGCATACCTTTAACACAAAGGTTGTTCTTGACAACCCTAAAGCTTGCCCGGGGCTTGTCCGACATAGCAACAAGTAATGTATGCAAACTGAATTCCAAGTATTGTAGTCTTATTGTTATCAAACGGTTTAAGGAATACCACGTAACTACGTCCAGTGGCAAGAAAATCACATAAATTTCCATATAAGTAAACCTGCCTATTGAATACAGCGTGCATATCTGGCCCCTATTCTCCAGGTTTACCACCACCTTTTGATAAAATATCAGGAGACAAATATGAGAGCTGAGTCAGTCGAAAACATCAATATGGTGGGAAAGACATACAGCATGTTGTAGGTATGGGCATGGTGTTCGAGTTAGCACATTTGCTATGAGGTCAACACAATGATGTTGCTAGAAAGTTGTTATTGATTGCAAGTTGCACTTGATCAGCAAAACATGACATTCTTTCAGGTATGATTCAATTTGCAACTTATACAGTTCAATTAAAATCTACACAACATATCATAATTATGGCTAAATCGTGTTATCTGTCACCATCATCCTTTCGTGTCGCTGTCTGTGCGTAGATTTTGTGTACAAACCAATGTGAGAGGCTACATATATCTGTCGCCAGCAATGACGAAACAGGCGGCAGTGAATGGAGAGGTGACAGATAAGAAGATAATGCCATAATCATGGCTTAATCGTTGTTTAGGTCCCCTGCATTCACTTTGCACAGTATAGGCTATACTATATAACTATAGCTTTCTTCAGTACACGCCGGCAGTGGGGACCTCAAAATCAAATGGCTCAATCCACCGCGATTTTCAGTCAGACTTGTGTGTA
>BQKZ01000316.1:14046-47835 GCA_036244855.1 Temnopleurus reevesii
ATTGCACGTCCGTGCCAGACTTTCAATAGACTTTCATTCTTCTTACTAGCGGAGCAGAAGAGATTGTCAACAAGAAATGTGGAGCTTTAGGAAAAGTAATTGAGAACGACTGTTTTAAAGCATAAAAAGGAAGAAGTTGAATACCGGCGATGTTAAATGATAAGTTTCTTCTAATGATTTCATATGCAACACAAAAATTGGAACCAGTATCACATTTCTTAATTTCTTTAAGTGACCTCTGAGTGTCTTTCATCTGGTTGAAAACGTTACAGACTTCAGTAAGACATTCATTCTGTGTGTTCCTTTTTATCAGCACGTGCAGACTGAAGATAATGTAAGATGCTCTTTTTATCTGAGATTTGGATGTCTTTGGAATTCCAAAGGGAAGGCTCGACTTCTAAATCGATTTCAGATGTATACTCTTTTGATATTGTCCTTCCTCAAATTTTGGGTTTGTTTATGATCAGCATGAAAACGAAAAATGAAAAAAGTATATTAACATAAATTATTGATTTCTTGAACAAATGCATGAAATTGTAAGGGCAATATGTGATTTAATTATCTCGGTATATTTCAAATCTTTCAAATATTAGTCATCTATTTATTCATTTATTAGTATATGTACATAAATACTGATCATCTCTATATTTCATCTCTAATTTGAATCAAAGTTTCTTCTTGGTATGTAATTATAACTATAAGAGCATGCTAAAGCTGCTCAAATTCCTTTCATAAAGAAAATGGAAACTTTTCTCACTCTACACCCAAAATGCAAGATGAGCGATTATCTCTTTGAATCGAAAGAAAACTTAACGCATCATAAGATATTTTGATCCTGTATTTGTAATAGTTACATTGGGCTTTTGCAATTTTCAGTGGATTTAAAATCACTTTCACTGTGAGTTCTAGTCTTCTACGTCAATAAAAATAAACACCAGAAGCTACACGATAGGAGATCAAAATCTTACAAGCTTTGGTTTTTCCCCTTTTGAATTTCTCTATTCTATTAACAGTGATTTGAGTTGCATTAGCCATTATTGGAAGGCATAGAGATGCATTAGTATACCGTAAGTCAGATTATACGATGCATGAAATTTTCAGTGATTCATACAAATACAAATCGCTTAAGGTTCAGTTGATCCTACCGACATATTGTCAGCTGCCTTTTAAAGTATATCTGGAAGAAATACGTGATGGATTTTGTATTTTTCTTGTAACTTCGCTTTAGATGATAGTGCAGTATTCAATAGTCGGCGGATTAAGTCGTGTTTACCTCACTTCGAACAATGCTTATAGACATGCTTGCAATGATTTTTCTGCAAATGGGTTCGATTTTTGTTTTGGGGGAGGGGTGGTTCACATTAACTTTCATTAATAACATAACATAACATAACATGGCATATCAAAGCAATATATAAAGTGAATAAGACTTATGATTACCCAAATTCTTTGATAAAGCAATTAAATGTAATGTGATTTCTTAACTAAACTTAATAATTATCATAAATGCGTACTTACTAATGCTTGTGAGCAAATGAAGGAAACCACCTGAAATACGGGGATATAAATAAGAAGCATTTATCTGTTGAAATGATAATAATGTATAAAATGTATATGGCATTACATTTAGTATTTTCCCATCTAATATATAATGTACATAAGAGAATGTAGATAGAATACGATAGAATATCCATTCACTTTATAATCGGTAATGTATGATAGTCAGTAGTTCCACATCTACCATAGATTAGGAAATGTAGATTAATGCATTAGTCATATTGACAAGGGAGAGTTTAATTGACTTATCTAGTGATTAATCAAAAGATATATTAATGAAGAGAATGAACATTGAATTACAAAGGTCAGATGTACTTTTTTTGTTTAATTATTATCGTTGCTGACAGTTTAGCAGGAAAAAGAAAGTAAAGTGAGAAGAAAGTGAGGCTTATTTTTTTGGAAAATCGTATTCAAGGAAAGGTGTCGGGTATAAACGCTCTTCAAAAAGGTCTGTCCGGAAACATCTTTAAGAAGTTTGGCGCCATTAGTCGTTTGTCTGTTTCTTTGCATTTCTCCTCTGCTATCGTCTCAATAGGAAAGTTGGTTGATTTCAAGAGAACGTTTCGAAAGAGCCATGTCCAGGGAGCTTTGAACGAACATGTCGCTGTCAGCTTTAAGTCCCGGAATAAAATCCCACGGAGTTTTCGGATTTAATGTCAAAGTGGGTTTGGTCAAATATCTTACTATGTAAGGGGAATTCATCGAGACCTTATATCACTATTTTCATTTTAGGAGACAGGCTGAATGTGTATTTTCTTTGAGCACCTCATGTCATCTTGATCAAATTACATGGTTTCATTAATTTGTTGTTCCTTCGTCTATCAGATGTCTCCTTGAATCGATAACAGAATATTCAAACGATGGACTGAAGTACTTCGGTTCAGGCGTACTTTAAAACAAGAGATTCAAAATGACCCAGGACAAATTATTCATTTTGTCTTCTACTTCTTATTGTAAAGGTAACTCTAATGACAACACGATTTTCTGATTCGAGATCAGACGAAAGACTGCTTGTGAAATATCAGTCACATGTTACCGTATTTACGATGTTGTTCTTGAGAAATTTCATACTTGTTAATATAAATTCCTGAAGGACACGCTTTTGCTTATGCTAAATTCAAATTCAAATATCGAGATCAGAAAAAATCGACAATCATAAATATGGGAAAATGTCCAGTTTTAGTAGTTAAGTTATCTCATCATTGCATTGACGATTGATAAGCGAAATGCCTCAGAATCAACTTGGAAAATTGTGGGATTTCAAGAATGCTATTGATACCAAAACCCATGCAATTTTTTCTCTTTTGTAAGACTTATTTTGTTTGAATTACAAATAAGATGATTCTGCTCAATAATTGATTATTTTATTCATTATATCAAATACCAATATACCAAAATACCAAATACCTAAGAGGGGTTCCAAAAGCTTGACATTTTATCGTCTAAAAGGAACCATTAGTAAACTTGAAAAATCGTTGTGACAGCTAAGTGATCAGGTTTGACTTTTAAAGTGGAAAAAACTATTCATGTCTGACCTGATGGGTCTTCAAATATCAAAGAATGACCAAAAGTCTGAGTCGGACTTTTACGCTCGGACTAAGTGTTATCTCTTAATACATGTCTATGCCTTCTAAAGAGATTGTGAATTTTATTTCATGTCAGCACATCTATACTGAAGTAAGCACCTTTCAATACTTGTTACCCGGTTACCGTTACTTTATTGAATTGAAATGAATTCAATTTCGCGTTTTCAACAAAATGTGCTTTTAAAGTCAAATTATAATTTACGTATTTATTCAATTGTCAATTACACTTTTTGTTGCTTAATCATATTTTAAGATTGCTTTCGCACGATGTTCGTGGTCGTGTCGCCCTGGCTTCGCTAATATAATACGAGTCATCAAAGTTCATCATAACTCCATGGGTGGTAGATAGCGTCAAGATTCTCATTCTCAGCACATAAATGCTTCTGGCGATCACTCTCTCTATTCGATCGTCAAGCGCCAGCATACAGTAGTGTAAATAGAGAACGCATTTCCAATGTAAATAAGATGTACTCGACGTCCCCTGATATACGCACATGTCTGTGCAAGGGACATGCTTGGCTAACCGAATCTTTCATTGATGTCGCGCTTTGATCAAGGTTAATGTTCCATCAAGTCAGCATTCAAGTTAAGAATAACTTCTAGAAAAGCATTAATAATGAGCACCGTAAAATCAATTCAATACGGCCTTGCCATACCTTGGTTATAATGTGACTGAGCCGATATATTGAGTCGATGGATGGATTCTCCTTGCTTTTATTAATGTTGAGCCGCATAAGCAACAATCAGCTCATATATACCGACTGGTTCTCGAGGCATCTAGTTCTGCCAAGCAATACAAACTGATGCGAAGCGAAAGCGTGAAAATATAAGGAAAAGTAAAGGGTGCAAAATTAATCGACGAGTACCCAGCGGGAAGGAAAAACAAATTTAGGCTCGATCTCCAAGTACTGGTGCAGATTCGTTTTGAACAGTAAATGAACGGCGAGGTCCATATCACCGAAAGTAACAGACCGACATCTAAGCATGAAAGCAAAAACCCCCCAAATAATAGCCCTAATCCAAATTCTTTTCTGAACACAGTAATGAAAATCTTGATGATTTCATTAACGATGTCAATTTTCTGTCCTGTAAAATGATTTTAAATATTGTCTTTCTCCATTTTTTTTCTCGCAAGACTACTATTTCATTTTATTTCCTAAAAATACAGTTAAGGCTTTCTTCATTTTTTATCAAATTCAATGGTAAGGAAAGAAATAAGATTTGAAATAAATTTCATTCCGCTTCAATGGCTATTCTAGTCTACTTTCATCTTTTTATCTTTGTAAAAGACATCGCATATTCTTCTTTTAAAAGGCATGCTTATACTTATTATTGGCCCAAATATATGCGGAAGAATATTACAAATGAAATCTTTCAAAATGCACAAAACATATTTTTGCTGAGAATGTGCCTGCTATTCTAGTTTCGCTCACGAGTCTCCATGTTAACATGATTAGGTTGATACAGTTTTTGGGATATATGATGTGAAATATGCACCCTGAAAAAACATGAATTACCCATGGGCGCCACTGAAGTATTACTGTTAATGGGCGCTAAATCGGTCAAAAATGAAGACACCATATGACTTAAGCATAATTTAATTTAATCGCTTACTCTAGGAAGAGAGTGGGCAGGGGAATGTGGATCGTAATGACGTATAGGTTGACGTATCCACACAACACATTATCTTCGTTTATCGTATGTACATCATGGATGTAAAAAAAATAATTTCTGAATGATGTCCGACGTTATCTGGAAGTAAAATTCTATTTATATTGTTTTTATGTTCCTAATATCTATCAACAAGTCGTAAAGGCAGTAAAGAAAAAGAAAAAATGTTGGAACAATCATATCTTTAGGACCGCAAAATGATAACAGTTTCCATAGCTACGTTGGTCCTAATTCACTTGTGGATTTATATTTAAGCAACTAATAAATTAATGATCGAAATATTGAATCAGAAATTCACGTAAATTACACCTCGTTTAATTAATTAGTTGCTTTATATCGCTGAGGTTGATTTGCCAAAATGTAGGATGACTTAGACATAAAGTTAGGAAAAAGGTGGGTTGGCCTCGTGCAACTTCGCTGGTTAACAATACTCGAGAATACGGTCAAGGTCAGATGAGGAAATCACAAATTTACATTTACGATTTCCAATGAATACAAACTTGGAAGCTCATCTCAATTCTTGGACTCCGTTTGAGCTCTGGATCTAAATAAGTAGCCCTTGTGCTTCAAAATTATCCCGAAGTACCCCGTGCTAGTATGAGCATGATCAATATAATGAACTCGCTTTCCCTGGAAGCAAAGGTCTGACTTCCTTACGATTATTTCATTACGTTTATTCAGCCTGGGATCGGGGCTGTCATTCAAAAGTACAGCTGAATCCATAAAATGATATCTTGAAGACTTCTTGCAGAGTCACACACAAAGATATTGGATTTGGGATGGGTCGTTTTATTGGAAACTTCAGTATGAGAGGATGTTTCACTGATACCCCCGTGCAACCATTTGCTCCTTGGAAGATGCTCATACTACGTTCACTCTCTCGGTTCAACAAAACACGACTGCACTTTTCTCGATACCGCCTCAATTTGGATAGATGGCTGCTAGTCGAATCAAACCCTCAGGAGATTTCTTACTTTCTATAGGAATTGAAATTGACGACTGGAACCGATAAAGTGGCAAGCGGGTGTGATTAATATATTTTTGTTATTATAAAAAAAAAAATGCATTTTCTCCATTTATTTTACTCTACTTTTATTTCATGACGCGATAGAATAATAAATTTCAAACTTTAGAAAGGGATGTAAAAGGAGCCAAATTGCTTTATGACGCTTCCTTAAGTACTACTTAAATGTCAGGAAAATGCGATACGCTATGAAAATTCAAACTGCATCTATGGTAATGAGCTTATGGGAACAAGGTATGCATAGAATGTCAGCTTTTTGTTTCAACCCTTCTTCAATTTAGTTGAACAAGTTTGAGATCTATTAATATTTAAGCAAAGTTAGTGATGTGCATACGATGATCATTCTTTTTTTGTAGAGATTCATATGTGATATATAACAGTTTACTTCCAAAAATGTACATAAAGACTACCTAATTTGTCCCTCCATAATTCATTATTATTTTTTAATGCAAATTCATATTTTAATAAACATAGTTTGGTTGCGTAAAAATATATATAATTCTTAACGCTATACAAGCTGCAATAATGCGAGATCGATATTCCCAAACAGCAACATGAATTCTATTACCATGATTACACCAAACCTGGTTCAGTATAACTATCAATCCATTTGTCAAGTGATATATATCTCAGTGAGTTCTTGAGAAATATTTCCAGAGAATAATTCATGAGATTTAGATAAAACTCGAGAGATTCAACGTGTGATCAGCATAGAATATTGTATATTCAATATAGACAGATGATGAGCTTTAAAAAGCATGAATAGATATTGTATCGCAACAAATCATGCGCATTCGGATATCTTGATGGTTAAAATTGAATGTACTAGCTCCAAGTATTCTGAATATAAAAATTAGTAATTGATTATGACACTGAAATAAACTCGTGAAGAAAACTGATGAAGACGTGAAATAGATTAAATAAGTGCACCCTATGCTTTCCTGTCTTCAGTGAAATTGACCTTTTATGATAAAGACTTCTTCAAGCTTCTTCAACCTTATTGTCTATATATAGTACCTCCCTTTCTTTCTCTACCCCTCTCACTCTCTTTCTCTTTTCATTTGATTAGGATCAATGTGTCTTTAATGTCAGTCTGTTCTGCCCAGTCGGTGAAAGCCAGGGAGTACTGGGAAATTATTTACTTTTCGTCTCACCAAGTAGCCGTTTGTTGACACTCTTGAACTTGGCTACTTAAAGTCCTGCTCCCTGGAGATGGCCCAATGCGATGCGAGGGGTAGAGAGATGAGGGTTTAGGAGGAATATGAAAGAGAGGGGGATACAGAACGATTGGAGATGAGATGGGTTTGTGTGATGAAGGGAGGGAGAGGGTGGCCTGATGCGAGGGGTGGGGAGATAGGGGACTGGGAGGAGGAATATGTAAGAGCTGGAGGCAGAGAGAGAGAGATGGGGATAACCTGATGCGAGGGGTAGATAGATGCGGGATTGGGAGGAGAAGTTGGAGAAGAGGGAGGCAAGGAGATGGTAGATGGGGATGGATTAGTGTGACGGAAGGAGGGATGTGGGGTGGCCCGATGCGAGGGATGTGATTGGAAAGATGGATATAGGAGGAACATGGAATAGGAGGAGAGAGGGGCTGATTGTGACAAGAGGAAAGAAAAAGGGAAACAATATGATCCTAATATGCTCCTTACCACTTATGCCTTTTTGATATAAAAAGGAACTCCGAAAATTGTAAATTATGTGTTATCATAATTATTTGAAGTCAAAAAAGAGCTTGAGCTTTCGATCCTAGCAGAATCTTAATCATAAGCAAAATGACAAGGAAATGAAGTGAACACACAAGTATATAGAAAAAGCCAAAACGAGGAGGTGGAGAGAAAGAAAGAACAGGATGTGAAGGGCAACCAATCACAGAGCAAGGAGGGACGAATAAAGGAACTCCAATGCTAGAACAAAAGAAAGGTGACCAGCTGGAGGAGAGCTTGGGACAGAACAATGAAGGGATTAGAGAAGTGTGAAAGTTGAGAGGGGAGAAGGGGAGGTGAGAAAGCCATGTAGAAGACTATAGGTAAACATGGGTGACCCATGCAAGAAAAGAGTTGATAAAATATAGAAAGAAAACGAAAGGAGAAGTAGATAAAGAGGTAAAGACAATGGGGTGTGGAAACCAACAGAGAAATAATTATTTGGCAGATGATTCAAACCCTCTACAAGATCGTGCAAAGTAGAGACCGTGTATGATATGAGTACATATTTATTATCGAAGGTAGATGTTTTGTCATATTGGCATGAAATGTAAATGAAATTGGACCATAAACCAAACACGGGCGTGAAAATGCTTCGTATTATCTTTCCAAATTGACCAATGTATTTGCACAGTGTGTAATACACGGTATAGGTTTACACGTGCACGAAATTAATTTTCTATTAGTGTTTGCAAAATTTAAATCCTATAAATTGCTGTTGGAGGAGCAGAGAACCAGCAATTTCACTATAAACAAGAGACTTCAAGCAGTTGCTTTTTTAAGTTGTAAAAACTGCAATGTGCTGGGGATAAAAATGCTTCAAGATACAAGACTCAACCCAGTTTAGTCTTAAAAGTAAGCCCTTCTATTTTCTCAATATCGTGCATGATTAAGAAATTCGATGAATCAATCAATTGAAATTGTATTTTTGTTCTTTTAAAGATTTTCAACGAACGTTATGAAGTGATTATTTTACAATTGTTTATAATTTTAAAAAATTGATAAGTGAATTAGTAATAGATATATTTTGTTCAGGAAAATACAAACCAATATTCAACATCTCTCTTTAAAATATCGATTGATAGAAGAAAAAAATTGGCATCAAATCGGTCGCATTTGAAATATGCACCGACATGGAAATTGATTTATTGAATCTAATATGGCGGCACCTTGTTGATAGCCAACAATTAAACACGAACCCAACCTTCACTCTTCAAACTTTTCTTTAGAAGGTTAATATCAAATGGCACGGCGTTCATCTAACACAAACGAGTGCTGTCACGATATCATCCATTAAATTAATTTATGATGAAACCTAAGCCAGCTAATGACATTTAATTACCTTGCATCAAATGACCTCGTTTCCTATATTACAAAGTACTTTGTTGAAAGTACCAATTTGGTGGATAATTCTTCATATTTCAATATTAGACGATATAGCAAAAAAATCGAATACCAGTGAAAACAGTGATAATCGTGAGTTCAAGTTTATAAAGCTTCCAATCAACTAACGCTTTCATTTCCCCCAACTCACCAGGACTTTGTAAAGCCCTATAAGGTTGTATATTTGACTTTAATTTGTGTATAGACATTCGCTATGTATTTGAAAGATTGTTGAAAACAGCAGAAAACTCATAGTCCCACCGAATAACCTCATGACAATTTTTATGACCCTCTCTCCTTTATCTCTATCTTAGTTTATCATTCATATCATTAACATCATCATCATTAACATAAACATTTATCATCAGCGTTAAATGGACATGGACCTTGCCGTCTTAGTTGTGCATTGTTGTTTAATGGTATAATTCTTGGTGAAATAAGTTCCACTTCGCAATTCAAAAATTCCACACAAGACACTTGACAAAACATCAAAAAAAAGAAATTTTACGTTGGAGAGCAAATTCACTGAAAGGCCTGTGTACAAGTATACAACAAATTTGCATGACCTTTAGAGTTATAAGGTTCTAGTGTCTTCTTTGTTAGAAGTCAAATATTTGTCATTTTCTCGATTGTATTCTCCTGAAGAAAATTATCAACGTTTTATTTTTCATTGTCAATCTTCATTATTCATGCAAACATTTTACTTGAAGTATTTTTGACAATTTTATGAGTTCGGTATACTGGCTAGACTATTCCTCTTCATAACCAATAAAATGAATTTAGGATTTGATTGGTTCCCAATATTCGAGTGATCGCATAGTCAATGGTCATCCAGTTGGTAGTGTACATTATATGAACTTTGGAAATGGTACCAAAGTTGTTTGTACATTGTTGGATTTGTTTTAATTATGGTCTTGCATATGAGGAAATGATGTCTTCAATGATATTCGAATCATATCAACTCTATTGATTAGCTATAGAAAAAATACTCATGTATCTGTTTTTTGTCATTCTGATATTTTCTGAACATAGATTTCACAATAAATCAAAGGAGGTTATACAAGAAATAAATCTCATCTTAAAGAAAAAAAAATGCAGATTTGGACATATTGTGAAACGCACCTTAGGTTCCAACGGCATGGATATCACGACATTGTTTGTGCTAAAGAAATAATGCCATACGTTTAATTGTATTGATGTTAACACTATGGATAATGCGTTGCTTCTAATGAAAAATTGTGTAAAAAACGACTTGTGTGAACAGAACAAACATATTTGTAGTCAAACGTTTAGGTGCAGGTGAAGTGGATATGTACGTCCACACCTGAGGGAGATGCCTGATCATTCAAACCAAAATGGAATATGATGCGATATGATGTCTTGAATTGATATAAACCATACTCCATCCATAAGGAATTACACTTTTTGGATTGATCAAACTTATGTTGATGAAGCAAACTTGATGATATAATTGTTGTATATTTCTTTTATTTCTCGACACCATAAATATTTCATATTATTTGTACTTTCACAATTTTCGCAGCATTCACTTCTCTCTTACCTCCAAGACAGCATCTCTCTCTCTCTCACTCTCTCTCTACATCTATCTCATCCTCCCATGTGCTCTATAATGTGTTATTTATTTTCTTTTGGATATTTCATTTTCGTCTCCTCTGTATTTTTCTCCACAATGATAACTGTACCCACACATCAATGTACATGCTCTAAGCATCGGCATTAGACAAAATGTACATGTGCCCTTGAATGGCAGAATTTTTCAAAAGATGTAAACAACGTTCTTTAGTTACCCTCAAAATGGCTACATCCATACAAAATTCTGCGAAACGAAAGCGTGTATTCAATATACATATTGATGGAAGAGCAGTACGTATATATCATATATCATAATTTATCTTTTATAGTTTGCGTTTCATCAATATTTCTATGGGATTTCCCATTGTGAAGTACTTGGAATATATATATATATATATATATATTATTTTTGTTATTTTAATTTTACGTTCGCTGTGGTTGCTTTTCAGAGTTTCTTCCTAAGGGTAACTATCGTTAGATGACGATGTCTAAAGTACTCAACGCAGAAGTGAAATAAAATAGCAGCAAAATTTGTTGCTACATGTTTTGATCTGTAGAGAGGTATTTTCACTGTTACTCTTTCTACTCTAGGATGGATGTTGAAATAATCATATCAAGGAGTAATTCCTGCACGATTCCTTGAAAGGAATCTATTTCCTGGAGGATAAATGATGATAAACCTTAGTATGTCCTATATACCACTAACCTAAAGAGGGGGATACCTTGACATAAAACTATATTTGAAAGCAGTATTTGTCTTGAATTTCTCCCGTCACAATTTAACAATATAATTATCGCATTGATCGCTTATCGAGTAGATTTACATGGGTTTTGACCAGAAATTGATGGATTAAACTGTTGGATATGTCATTAAAAGCTATTAGTTTGTGCTTTCGAACGTAATACCCCCCCCCCCCCTATTACAGTGTCATTTTAACATTTGAATTCATAGCTCGAATCATATTTTCTTCATAACACGTTCTCCCTCTCAGTAAGGTGTCGTGTATGATGTCTTTAGTATGAGGCCGAGCCAGAGAGCCCTGGGCAGAAAGTACACGTCAATTACAGGGATGCGAAAACCGAGACAATGTTCAATTCATATCTGCCAGGTTTTTGCACTTTAGTGAGATAACCAAGCTTACCATATGTTAGACTGCTTAACCCATCCTGAAACAGTGACTGACAATATAGCATAGCTTCAGGCTGATGCAGTCATATCATCCGTTTCAAATTCCTCGATTGCTTCACGATTTGCAAAGTGAGGAATGGGGCGTTCCTTAATAGACATTTCTAAGTGTCGCGATTAAGATCCGCATACGGTAATGAATTTTCGACTAGACAGCGTCTTTGGCAAGAACTCGGATCTGTAGTTTGTAGGTTCATGGCCAGTATGTCTTAAATATAACGACTAAGAATACCAGAACCCTTTTGAACAGGGAATCTCATAACAAAAACAATTTCTCAAGATTCAGTCAGTTTTCAAGGATTACGAATTATTTTGCTCACGTCAAATTATGATTTTAGTGACCTTTTCATTTTGACATGATGAAGCTGTCGAAATGGCAAATAACTCATGTTTTGTAATAGGTTATGGAAATGCATGAATACTGCATTTAGAATTCATTTCAATTGAAAAATCAACGGGATTTACGACCCAGTAAACACTATTTGGTAGGGGGAATGCGTCTGAATAATAAACATGGCACATCTTCATGATTCGCATTAACAATATGCGTATTAAATCACTTTCAGGTGCACAAAAAGTGCAAAGTAAGATAACATGAGATTATGATGAGTAGAAACAAGGAAAAAGATATCAGAGTTGTATATTTACAGGGGAACAGACAAAGTTATGAGAATTAAAGATTACACCGTAGATGAATTGATCTCTATCATGAAGAGTGTTGAATAAAAAAAAATAAAGAAAGACGCATCAAGCACATCGATCTGTCTCCCCGCTAGAAATTGATAGTGACTATTTCAACATTAAATCACATTAATTTATTTTATTATGCGCGTACATGGTGAACAATATGGAGGTATAACCATGATAACCATGAGCGAAAGGTTTGCTGTAGTTCAATAACCGTTCACGCAAAGGTAGAAGGCTGCAGATGTTTGAAATATTATTACCATTGGTCAATATGCTCAAGAGAAACCCAACACGCAGTATTGAATTTCATTTTTACTCAGAAGCATTGACTGTTAACAAAATTAAATGAATCTACCAAGAAAATACGAATATGTGTTATTGATCCATAGTACAATATCATTCGATCATTGGAGTTTAGCATGGGGTAATTCAAACAATGGTAAAAATACATTGTATTTGCACATGAAAATATTTTACTGCAATGACGTAAATGCTTCTCCTAGGTGTTTATCCCAACGTTATCATCAAAAGGTATTTACTTAGATATTTGGCATTCTATATTCTCCCCCTTTCCTTCACAAACATCGAGATGATACCACTGGTTGACAATTTTGGCGATATAGTGTGTAATTTTCTCCGTTTATTTTCCCAGCATTATAACGCATACATTCAAGGTCATGCTCACGTGTATGCAGACGAGAGTGGATGAGTGAACGTGTTTAGAATAGATCTATCCCTTCAGCTATCCACATCTGAGCCCATCCAAACAACCCGCACCTGCCTTAAGATTAGGTTTCTATTCACTTATACTTATCTCCTCCTCTGTCATCCCACATCTCAACAATCATCTACTTTCCCCTCTCGTTAAAGGTCCATCACATATACACTTAAAGTCAGCACACCCACATCCTATATGTACCCATAACGTAAGACACATTATTTTGCGTGAATAGACATCTCGTATTAAATTTTATTTTACGGTCACGATGCACCGAAAATTAGAAATACACAGACGTGGCTAACGCTGGATCCGTTCGGGCTGTTTTAAATGTATGGACATAATTAGCTTCAGCCAGGCATATCCCCTGGCAATTTTTGTCAATGCAGATTGTAAAATCAATCACGTTTACATTGGCCATACGTTGGCCATAAACACAAATAGGTCATTGAAAATGCAATAAATACACAAGTAAAAATAGAACATATCAATAAAAACCAACGGCACACGAGTAGGACGCTCATTTTAATCCTTCTCACACGATCGTCTCCATATAATGTGCATCTGTATCATTCTCACATAACCATAGCTCCTATTAGTTGTGCTTCTTTCTTAATCATTCCCCATCTTAACAAACATTTTCTAGGCGCGTGTCCTTTTTACGTCTCACAACATCTCTATATCCCTGCCATTTACATATTTTACTGATTATCATCCTCATCTCACTTCCCCTCAGCTCTATTCTCGATTTAGACCCACATGCTGGCACAGCATTTTCCACAAGTGATAATTTCCCATGTGCTTTTGCGAATCAAATATCTTCGTGAATGTAATCATCTTCTCATTCGCCGCCCGCTTATTTTTCTTGTTCTCCTTTAAGTCAATTAAGAAGCGTATTTCCCACCACATCCATCCCATCTAGAATCTTGATTAAGCTCTGCGTTCAATCCTTCAATGTCTTAGTTGCTAACCCATGTGCTGTCATTTGTTTAAGTCTCTTTCCCGAATCTGACCAAGGTTAAAGGCCGACTCACATCTTTGCATTTTTATCCTGCGTCGGTCCAGCATTTTTGATAATTAAAAATGTTCCTCGAGCGCAAAATACACGCATATCGGACGGTCGACTGACGTTCGACTTGCACATAAGGAACGCAGGTAGAACGTCAGGCCACCGTAAGACTTGCGTCTTTGTGCGTCTAGGGAGCAATTTTAATTTCCAAAAACGCTGGGCTGACGCATGCAGGCTAAAAACACAAAGGTGTGAGTCGCCCTTTACATACGACTTCTGGTTCAAATATTCATTGGTGTATTTTTTTCAACTCAAATTGATAGGTTATTCAATTTAACGAGCCAAAATGGTAAATAGTTCATACAGTGGCGCTAAAAGGACTACGTTCCATCAAACTCCAGGGCAAAAACATTGCCTAAAACAATACTTTACCTCTCCAACCCTTTATCTGGTTTGTTCCGGCGCCAGTGATTTCGCAAACTTTAATTGTGAATTTTTGTTTTCAAACCAGAAAAATCGAGTATGGATTTAAATCGGACAGTACTCGAGAGGCTCATTAAGTACTTATTATAGGATCATATTTCATTCAGTAGTTTTTATTGAAGCATGTCAATCCTTGTCTTATTAACGAGATTAACATTGGCGGCAATGAATTTATTTGCAGAGTGGATATATTCGGATTTAGATGTCATTATTTCATAGATGCATTGTGGCCAGGGGTGGCATCTGTCAATTATGTGAATAACTAAGAAATTAGGAAATCAATTTCGTTTTTCATAAATTTCCGATCTTATCGTCCCTGGTTCACTCTTGCCATTTATCTTCTACACAAGTACGTCTTCTTATCTTATTGGCTCACAACATCGTGACGTAACAATAGCAAGCCGTATTAGCAAGCCCTCACCCAAGCTGGGGACCAAACGAGCGTACACAGCGATGACACTGCGACACAACACTACGCCGTCAGTTTGGCGTTGAATATTCTTGCCTATGCAGGAGCTTGCTAAACTCCGCATGTGTGCAATGTGCGATTGTGATGATTTTATGTTGCCTCAACTCTTGCAAGTTATTCTACCCAGAATGAGTGGATGGTGAAGTGATTATGTTGACAACTAATTTGGAGATTAATGTGTCTACAACAAGTGGATGATCACATTCCATCTTTCCCAGGAGAACTATTTTACTTGCTTTTAATGTGAGGATATAACTGTGGATATCTCCTTCTTTCTTTGTATACTATGGAACAAATATTATTATGATTTTATGCTTTTCCGATGTATTCATATCTACCTGCGATAGTAATATGCTTGTTTGTTTACTTGTTTTCACCGGGCATTAAAATGAATTATTTTCCAAATAGTGTACTCTATTCATCAAATGTTTCTAAGTATGATGGTGGCAAAAGGGGAAGGATAAAGGTATTTGGCACACCACATGTTTGCACTCCCACATCACCGGTACATTGAACGGGTGCGATTGCCTCTTCTTGTCTCATGCAGGCGACGTAGCTCCTGATATTAGAAATCTGTTAATAATAATGATGTGAATAATAATGATAATAGTAATAATAATGAATTCATTAACAAAGAAGGCCACACCCTTTGTAATTCACCCGTGTCAAGTTTTATTTTGATGAAAAGACCTCTTATTACCGGTACGGTATTTCGAATTTGGAATTATTTCGCCACTATACCTCAATTGAAAATAAAGGATTTAATATGTATCCCTCGCTACATAAACTACCTTACTTTTATTTCTAAAACATGATATTATTTGTGAAAATCTATATTCAATTTATTACTCTGCACAAAGATTATCGATCATGAAATTGGATGTTTACAGAATAGCAGCTGTATTGACTTACATAATAAATCAAGCTTTTCACAGGATCACGTCGTGATCACTATTTTATTAGCAAATACTAAGTAATGGGTAACCCCCTTCATGTTTTTCACAGAGTATTATCGGATTAGTTATATGACTTTGTATACAAACTCTAATATTTGAAATTTGTTTATGACGGAATTACCTTTTCTTATCCCCCCCCCCCCCCCCAAAAGCAAAATATGAATAAAAAAACCGAGTGAACAAAAACGGCTTTAACCATTTTAATGGAATAAACATTTTTTTTCAGTTGCTTCTTTTCCTATTCCTATGTATATGAGAATCCGTATGGTAAACATAATATTTTCCAGCGCTGCATCATGAATCACGCTCTTCTTCTATTACATCTCGCTCATTTGTTTATATTCGCTGCCGTTAGTTTAATTTGGCGTCGCATCTTGACAGACAACGAGAGATCAATTCTGCCTGTCTTCCCCTTACTCTGTGGTGTGTATGTAAGCATTGCCATAGCCCGTCTGCTCATTATTCTCAAGTATTCGTACACAGAGGGGGACTTGAGCTCAGACAGCTAGGGAATGGAAACTTATACCCTAAAATGATTTATTTATCCTTTACCTGCACGTTTACCAGGACTCTCGTACAAACGATTCTAGAATTGACAAATTTTCTCAATCTCCCTTTCATTTCATTTAAACAGAACTTTCAATCGGTTGGAAAACTTTTTCGACCCATCTGCTCTTTCGGCATCAGGTCCGTTCATTTGATGTAACTAAATTCAAAGGTAAGAACAATTTTTCTTTATTTATTTCGTTTTGCACCTTTATTGATAGAGTTTTGGCAAACAAAATATCACTTTAATTCATTAAGATTGCTTATTGTGTTAACTACGCAAGTAGTCAAAATCATGGGAAATTTAACTGTCATTAGAACAACTGATGACAATATTTTATTTCATTAAACCCATATAAACTCTATGCATTTACAGTATGGATGAAATCAAGTAAGAGTTTAGTGATTTGATATAAACACTTTGTGGTCTGCTTAACAGTATCCCTATCAACATTGCCCTTTAGACCACCTTGGACATGTTGGGGATGTGTCGGGTCTCTTATCCCTTAGGATTTGTCGCTCTAGTTCTTCATCAAACATACATCACCAACATCACGCCTACATGCAGGTGTATTCCATTAATGCAATGACGTCACATATTCAGCATCACATTCTCTCTAACGCGGGCGATAATCATCTCGTTATCTGTAGTGAAACGTGCCTCCTGCTTGCTCCTAAAAATATGGCGGTCGACATGTAGTATGACAGTGAAAAGTGTTTAAGAACGAACAGAAAGAACAGAAATGACAGGCAACACGGATTGTCTTGAAAAGTATGGGTGCTGTGGTAAACAATTTTCTTTCACACTGTCATAATAATTTTCTAAGCAGTTTCCGATAAAAGTAAAGGCTGGGGATGCAACCCAATAACTCCGGTGGCTTCACAGACCATGCATTATGCTAATCCGAACAAATGAGAAAAAAAAAACCGATGAATAAAAAAAGTGAGATAAGGCAAAAACAAATATTTATAAAATATGCATTGAAGCTTGAGCCGATGTACAGGTATGTTAAACTGCTTGATATTAGTTCGTCTCTTTATCTGTTAACAACATGTGATATTTGATTTAACATACATGTGTGAATAGAGGAACTAGAGAAATTGTAACATCCTCTTTTAAATGCATTCTTTTCAAGTACATCACTCAATTCTAATTTATGTTTACACAAATGAAAGCTGATATGTATTAAAAACGACCAGATCTCTACCTAATAATATCTTACCCGAAATGAAACATGTTTATGTTTTATTTCAGTTCTTATTACCCTCCAGTCATTGACGGGAACATTGAAGATTTTAGTTGCTCAATGTTTTCATATCTACTACTGATTTTGTTGGATATTTTGCGTTTTATGACAGATTCATATTTATTTGTAAACACTTTCAACATACCGTTCAATCTTATAATTTGTATACGTTAGCTCAATTTAGGATAAGCCTATAAATTATAGGGGGTACCAAAATTTGCCAGTGAATGATTATGAATAATTTACCGTAGGAGTTGTGAGGTAGTGGTTCTGACTCTCGTCTTTCAACTAGAGGGTCGACGGTTGGACTCCCACCATGGCGATAATTTCCTGCAGCAAGAAATGTATCCACAATGTGAAGCACTTGACCCAGGTGTTTGAATTAATACGCAGTAGGATATGGAGATTACCGTCGCCACAGAAGGTTGACACTGGGGAAGCTTCCCTTGTAGCCAAAGAAATGCACTTGTACGGTTATTATTGTTTATGCCTTGACCGGGTAATGATAAAATGTGTTCTACCGCAGGGAAGCATTTTAGGGCCTCTTCTCTTTATTTGTTATATAAATGATATGTGTGTCAGTGTTCGAAATTCGAAATTGCTTTTATATGCTGATGATAGCGTATTGTTGTACTCTGATCCGAATCCTAAATCAATTGCGAAAAACTTAAGTGAAGATCTGTTAGTTTTACACATGGGGAAAACTGAAAGCATTTTATTCGGCTCCAAAAGAAAATTACAAAATTCACATGACTTTCGAGTCACGTTTTACGATCAAGTTATTGACAGGAAGCAGTCGGTCAAGTATTTAGGATTGAAGATAACGAGTGATCTATCGTGGACAGGCCTTGTAAATGAAATACACGCCTTAAATTTGTATATAGATATGAATCTTGCCTTAATAAGAAATCTAGACTAACCCTAGTGTTTGCTATTATACAATGCCTATTCTATTACGCTAGTGGCGCTTGGTCCTCCAGTCTATGTAAAAGCGATGTAAAACGAATACAAATAATTCAAAATAAAATGGTAAGATTTATCAACGATTTAGAACCTAGGTCACATGTTGGATTTAACGAACTTGAGGAAGCAGGTCTCCTCCACTTCACTCAAAGAGCAAAACAGCTTGCGTTGCACCATGTTCATAGAATATTTAATAATAATGTTAGCCACTATATGTCAGAAAAATTTTCTCGTGTGTCAAATGTCCATAGACATAATACAAGACACAGCCAATTGAATTTTGTTTTACCGAAACGAACAAATCAGGTCGGAAACTTGTTCTATTTCAATGACATTCAATTGCGGAATTCCCTCCCAACCCACATAAAACTGGTTAAAAATTTCCCTCACTTCAAAATTGTACTTAAGAAATATTTGAAAACCGAATCCATTCAGGGCATTTGATAATTTATGTTTATTTACTTTTATGTACCTATAAACGCGAGTTGTTACTGTCTTTTCAGACCCTGTAACGGTCCATGGGAGTTAGATGTTTTACCAACTGTTTTTTCTATATGTAACAGTTTGGATTGATTATTGTTGTCTTTTGTTGATTTTATTTTTGTTTTATGATGTATCTTGTACTTATATCAAGGACCCCATTGGAAATAAGCCTTTCGGCTTTCATGGGTTATCCTTGTCATGGTATCGTATATGTTATATCTGACGAATAAAATAAAATAAAATAAAATCAATACTGTTACAGCCATAGACGTATTGATATTATTTCGGCTAATGGAAAAAGCGTCATATAGGAAGTAGTATTAAAGCACCGCATCCACACAGATTTAAATACATAATTCATCTGCCATGCATCCCTTCAAAGCAATCGATTTGCACATTCATGACTATATCTTTCCGCACATCATTTCAACACAACATTTATTGCCCACATGGGCTTCATGACATTCTACAATTTGCGATGGGCTGAGCTTGCCCAAAGAATACATATTGCGCCTGGCCGACCACGTGTTGGCAATAAGGAATGTTATTGTATCTTATTAAGTTTTAGCATTACACTGAGCAAAACCCCACAACCCTAAGTCAGTAACTCAAGGAGGAAACAAATCTATCACATGCAAAATATCACTTTAAAAAATGGATGGAAGTAAATATATACCGACGCACTGCTGAGATGTACCTTCAATTGTGATATTTTATAACAATCATAACTATTCAATTTAATACTGTTTGCACACAGTTTACATAACCCTACTCGTGTACACCCACGCGTTTGTTTTAGCTCTACCCTTTAGCCTTAACATTTCCTCTCAATTTAACATTTCGCTCTTGAACATACATGAAAACTCCTCGTATTAATATTTTTCCCGCATTTGCCAGCACACAGAGAAAATCGATGAAATAGGCAGACCTTGTGCCTTATCAATACTGAATTGTCATATTATTCCTACCTTTCTTTAATTTAGTTAAACCTTGAAGGCGGGTTTTCTTCATCCATGGGTATGCAAGACCTGTGCTTGTTCGATTTTTATTTTGAAGTAAATGAAGGAGAATAATTCGGCGCCCTATCTCGATCTTACTGTAACAAACGTGTGCAATTTAAGACATTGAAGGTTGAAGATGACGTAAAGAAAAATTCTTACCCTATACAATTATGTAAGAACAAGCTTGTTGTCAGGGTTTATACAATTTAGTATTAAAAAAAAAGAAATGTTAAAAACAAATCGGCCGATCAATGCATTTATATTTTTTACTTTTTAAAAGTAAATCGGTTAATCAGATTGTTATATCTTGTTTCGTGTGCAGAGACCTGTTCAATCTTTGCAGGGTTTGGTCATCATATGAAAATTTTCCTGCACAATGTGGATCTCAGGACAATTCAGAATTCAGAAGAAGATGCATCACCACCCTCTTTATAAAATTTTTTAAATGTGTGTGTAAATACAGTACTAATAAAGGCAAATACTTAACATTTAAATGTTTCAAAACACCAGCGCATCGTATAACAAATATCAATTCAAAGAAAACAATAAACAACGGAAATGTTCATGTAAAAAGTACTCATCGAAATGCTTTTTCTTCCCACTTTCTTTTTGTTCTTGGGAGTTGAATTTTTGGCAATTCACCTAGTGAATAAGAAAATTGCTATTTAGGGCATGACGAAATTGAAAAAAAAATCGGTCTTTACCTAGTCTACTTTTGCTCTAAGTGAGCCCTAAAATAGATGTTTGACCGTCCAGGAACCATCCATAAGGTCTTCAAACAGCAGCGATGACGTATGTAGACAGATTAAACTACTAAGAAAGGCTAAGAACAATGCAAAAGTAATTGCACTGTGTGCATAGATTCTAAGCATGCTCTAGTGCGTCTTCAAAATTATGGCGACGAAAACGAATGGAAAAAAAACTCAAGTATTTCCAAAAAAAGCGTTCTTTAGTTAGTTTACCCGTTCGTAAAATTACTAATATATTGCCAAGTGGTGGAAACCCTTTTGTCAACTATTTGGAGCACGTAAGTTATGAAAAAATAGAAGTTCCCTTATATATCCTGGGAATTTTCACAATGCACATGTAACGGGGTTTTTTTCTCTCTTCGCATTGCGAATGATGAGTAAAAAAAATATTACGGTAAACCAAGCTATCAGGAATGTGTTTGCCAACTTTATAAGAGTCAAATATTAGGCGACATTATGTCATATCATTCCTCAGATTCGGTGTGCTCGATCTATTGCATGTAAAAAGCAGCGAATCTTTGCCAGAGATAGGATCGAACAGAGCTATTATATGACATACCAAGAGGCGTTTAGAATATTTCATAGATTAAGGGCGCAAAACACTCGTCGATCAGATCGCACCGTTGCTCCTACGACTAGGTATATACCCCAGGAGACCGTCAACCTCAAATACCATGAACTCGCATCACGATATGAGCAGAGACGTGAAACCAACATCGAACTCCTTGAAAATATGAAAAGCAGTCAGAAATCCATCGACGTTGCCCCGAGCTAATATCACTTATAACATATGAATTGAATTAGGAGCATCTCATACTGAAACCAAAACACTTTCAAAACACCCACAGTTGGTTGTTTCTTTATCCTGTTCTTGACAGTCTTGAGAATTATCTGGGACGAATTAATTAGACTTTATCTTTCTAGTTTCATTTATGTGAAAATTTAATATCTGTCTATGGGAAAAATCAGAAATCAATGTTGTATTGGGAGACCATCTGCAAATATATTCGTATTAAGGAAAAAACCAGGAGCATTCCGAAAAGAGGATTTTTTTTAGCATCTGATCCGATATTTCATTCAAACAGCGTTATATTGGAAAAAAAACTGCAGATTGGAAGTTTACATTGGGGTTGTAAAAATTATATCATGTATATTGTTCATGAGGGGGTACAATAAGATGTCGCTTCAAATTGACTTCGTCAATAACATCAAACAATTTGAAATTTGATGATACGCGAAAGCTCAAAAACACGCGGAAAATCAAATTATTCACTTTTTGAATACCAAATCGATATGTTCAGTCCCACCACATACTTATTCCAGAGATGCACACTTATCTTTATATTGACAAATTTTGCTCAGAATATCGTTAGGAATAGGGTCAGCTCCATTTCGAGTTGTGATGTGTTTTTTTTTTTTTACTTGGATAATGAATTAATGTGATTAAAATAGATCTAAAAGCCTGGGCAATTTGTGTATAGAGGTTTGCTCTGCAAAAACGAACGTAAACTCTTCTTCAGACTGATTAAAATATAATTACACTTGGTCACTTCCTTGACTGAGCTTAAATTTCGACACTTCAAGATATAAATGATTTCCAGTTTTTAATCTTTCTTTTAGGAATGGACCATATTTAAAAATTGTTCACTTAAAAACAGAGCGATATTGCTCATTTGAATCGCATCAAAACACCAAGGCTTTGTCAGAATTGTCATAGATTAATTTTAGAATCACACCTCTGTCTTTTACAGTGCGAGCACTTCGACAATCTCTAGATAACGGAAGTCTGTAAAAAGTTCGCCTGAATCTGCTGTGCCCTGTTCTGCCATCATCGGCCCAGACCTGAAAATAAAGTAGATTAGACAGAGGGAACCGCCTCAGTTCGCTACCGCTGTACGCCAAATTGACATAATATGCAGACCCTAAACTAGAAAATTGGACTGACACAATCACATTACGACGCTCACCCCAAAATTGATATTTTCTTCGCTCTCCATCTCGCCGACTGAAACGAAATGCCAACGACATTTCCAATGTCTTCTGATTTGCACTGCACTGTACTGTTCCGACTCACAATCCTGACAATGTTGATAATGTTATTCCCATCCTTTTTATATGAGGTTATCAGAAAATCTAATAAAGATTTAAAACTAATATGACATGATTATGCTACGTTCAAGTCATCGTCATCTTAATTTTGCGATTTCTTTAAGGAGAGGTGTTATTTAGTTAGTGGATCTGTTCCCTAAGGCCTGCTTTTGAAAATTAGATAACAATTTTCCTTTGTCTCACTTTATTAAAAAATGTAATCACATTGATAATAGTGAAACAAGTACAGTTATTTAAAAAACATATGAAACTTTATTGCAACTGTTGTCTGTCTTTCGGTTAACATGTGATTCTTTTTAGAAAAAAAACGACGACATTATATTCTATTATCGGACCTATATCACTATATCACTATATCATGACATTATATTCTATTATCGGTCCTATAGTACTATAAATCTAACATTCGAAAATGAATTATGGTTTAATTTTATGTTTAAAATCGTTTTTGCTGTCTGAAATTACAACCAAACAGGGACATTATAAGATATCGACAATTTTAGTGGATTCGACCGGTTTGAGGATTCATGATTACTGCCACAATCGCTTTTATGAAATGACGTATTGCTTGAACTTACACAATGTAAACTAAAGACAAAATATGTATAGGGATGTTTTGTTCAATTTTAGGAACTTTGACAAGAGTTGAAATAAGCAATTACTGACCTAATTTTGAATATTCGAATGTTATCTAAAATGGGGTTAATCTTTTTGTTATTCTCGTGATAATGGTGCGATCAAATTAAGAGAGATTATAAAACTATGTTAAATTTCCTCAATATGATTTCCCATTACGTTAGTACTCGAGATATAGGTAAATACAAGACTAAATGTAAGATTAAGCTTTGTGATTACCCATTTCGTCGTAAAAGCTTTGTATCCCTTTCTCCAGAGAGATTTTTTTTAAAGATATTTAATGCGATTACAGATGATACATACGGGACACATTTTAGTTTTTATCGTCCCACCAAGACGTAATGAAAACGCAAAAATCAAAATTGGCTTCTTGATTAAAGCGAATACAGAGATTAAAAAGTTTGAATGGTACAATTTAGTTTTAATTAAACCTCTGGATATAAACGTATATCCATTAATGTACTTTGAATGGTTTTCTACTCTATATCTTTCGCTATCGGTTTTTTTAAATCTGGCAAATTTGCAGGTTATACGTTAAAAATATAAACTGTTTGTATGTGTTATTCTTTATGCTTAACGGATATAATATTACAAATTTTACCTATTTGCCTATTTACCTACAATGCATTATCAATATGTAGTAAACAGGTTTTCCAATTTAATTTCAAACAATTAAGATTAACACAAACAAAATACATTTCTAGCTAAATGCATTGTGAACATACGTAATTTTGACGAAATTGAATGATCGAATCGATTGGGAACAGTAAGAAATCGGCTAAAAAAAAAACCTTTATCAAGCTATTTAACTTTATTTGATTTTCATATATACATCGGTTGTTTATGAGTTGCCTTGTACACATGATACATTATACTATAGTAATATCAGAGATATAATCGATGGCATTAATAATTCAAGTTCCTTGGGACCCATTGCTGGCATGATTCACACAAAGTCGTGCTTAGAATAAAACGAGTAGCTCAATGCCCAAGGGCATTATGCAAAACTAATGCTGGGCGTTGTCTGTTTGCAAATTTACAACATACACTGCAAAAACGCTGGTGTTAAATATAACACCAACCGGAATCTATATCGTACAACACCAGCAAAGTGTAAAAATATTACCAGTTCGGAATCAAATCAATGTATTTAAACACCGACTGGTGTTGTTAAAAGCCTTAAACAACACCAGTTGGTATTGGAATATATCGAATGGATTCCAAACTGGTGTTATTTTAACACTTTTCTGGTGTTGTCATATATAGATTCCGGTTGGTGTTAAATTCAACAACAGCGTTTTTGCAGTGTATCTTCTGAAAGCCGTTTAAACATAAATATGATTTAAAGTCAATATCATACAGCGAATTTGAAATTATTCATTGTAAATTAAACGCGGTGCCTAAGTGCTTTATAATTAATGAAACTTACTTGTGATAACTAATGCCATTTGACTGTATCAATGCTTTGAATAAGAACGATTGCATTCATCCATGCATGGTATCAATTAGAGCCAAAATGGATAAGTGCCCCCATCATTCCTAATATACGATTTAATGTGACACGTCACTGTTATAGACGAGCATTGCTAGTAGCAACGAATGTGCTGGCAAAGAATGTTGGAAATAGAATGAATACACGCACTGAACTTATAGTATGTGTTTAAACATGTTATGTAACATTAAATCTTATACATATGATGTTTCCTTTTTCTGTGGGGAAGGCGAGTTATGTAGGATGAAAATGGCTTTCAAATTCCCGTTCATTTTACTTCTCTTCTGTTTACTGTCTTTAGAGTTGTCTCTTATAATGATGATTTATACCTCGGTGCCTTGTACAGCTTTCCACTCCCTCGAACTGCATGTACGTGTAATCATAGTACACATAATAATATTTCATATTCCTTTGTCAGCTTGTCTGAATTGTTGCGAATTTGCGTCATCAAGTTATAGAGTACATAACCAGCTCTTGAGTACTCTCTGCTAATGGCGTCTAAATGGGCATTAGTGTGTATTTAGATGTGACATAATTAGGCCAAGCGTGTAGATAATGATAGTCCAATGTTACTCTAATCAAAAGGTACTGATAGAAGAGTCGCAGTGATTACCATGAAGGACCTTAAGCGTTCTACTTTATCACAAGCTGTAATTTATTCTATTGCCTCGTTGATGACTTCTGTATTTTTAGGGCAATCGTTTTACATTTCAAATAATTGTTCGCAATAATGAACATTTCATATACGAAATTAATATTAATTTTTTTTAAAGAATAATTGTTGGTGGTTTGGAAATGGACGAACTTATCATGCAGTCGCACATTAGGCAGGCAGCATACAGTGAGCCAGGTGTCAAAACTTTATGGTTCCAATGTGCACACATTTGCGGGAGACACACTTGCCTAACCAAGCAAATTTACCGTTAGCCAAGTATGTCCCCTGTCAATTTCTGTGCACATGGGCTGTCAATATAATCAAATTTACATATAGGCATCCGTTGGAAATTTACCATAATGTGGGACTGTGCATATACGATAAGAAATCTATTGTCCCATTTCATTACAATATGTTCATGTCATTTTGTATACTAAATTCATTTCCCTTTCTTTATCTTTCTCTCCCGTTCTATTTGTGTCTGTATGTGTCTCCCTCTTCTGATGTAGATTGAACATCGCTGATCTGCACCCGACTGTGACGTAAGCTACCCGAGAGGACTCAAATCTTTGGACCATGGCTTCAAGTTAATTGATCTGGAACGGTTGTATCGTGGCCAAGTGGTTTCATACAAGCAAGACATATATCATTTATAAGGTAACTCATAAAATTGACAACAATACAGATAACCAACCCCCTGTTTGTGTGTATGGGCGGATTCGCCTAAAGTCAAGGCTGACTCACAACTTTGCCAGTTTGCGTTCATATTCAACGTCTTCCTAGTGTTCATATCGAGTGCTTTAATACGACAAACTAATTTCATGGACGGTCAATAGTCTTAGCTCCTTTCTGAACCTAATGCATGCTTGGAAGATGTTGGCTACAAACACAAAAAGGTGTGTGTCAGCCTTGGAACAAAATAAAGTTCGGCTGTCCGTCTATGGTCCTATTCCTCCCTCTAAACCCACCTCTGTATCTCGCTTTCTCCCTCTTTCCCTCTCCATCCCTCTCTCTCGCTCTCTCTCTCTCTCTCTCTCTCTTACTCTCTTTCTTCCCTCCATTTAATACCCCCTCTTTTCTCCTTTTCTGTCTCTTTCTCTCTCTTATGCCCTTCTTCGACTACATCCTGTCACACTGAGAATGAATGCCCGTGGGTACCTTTAGTCGAAGAAAAAACTTGGCATTGAGTTTCCTTCAATACAATGCTTCGATCGCAAATTGCTCCGTGCCAATTGCTGAGTTAGCTGATAGTGAATTCTTCTTCATTTTCATTTCAACAAAACTTCGTTTCAAATACCTCCAGGGTAATTTGATAAAGTCGAAATGGGACGCCACGAGGTTTCGCCTATCTAGAAAAGAACACAAATCATCGGCGAGGGACTGTTCAAGAAAAACATTATCTTCATGGTCATTCCCCCCCCCCCTCCTCATGGTGTTTTGTCCTCGTCCTCCAAATAAAATTAATATCTAGAACTTCGATGTCCTTAAGGACTGTCAAAATTAGAATAAGGAATCAAATCGAAAACAAAGATTATTTAATTGGTAATCTTTGAAATGGTAAGTTAACATGGATCATTGCATTTTCAAGATATCTGAATCTATTTATCGGTCTCCGATTAAAGCTATTTCAAATTAGTATTCTGTCACATATATTCATCATCTTAAATCAGATTGATCCGTAAATTTCATTGCACACACAATGAAATGTTCTTTTGTAATGTCTTTAATACATTCTATATGTCTCACTTGAATACTTTCTTAATTAAACAGTTATTCATATAATGAAACATATTTATTCAGAATAAAATTGTCAGTTTGAAACTGTTTTACACCATGGTCCTGAGATTAAAAACATAGAATAGCATGAACATTGGGATATACATAGATACAAAAAATACAAAATATAATATGATACAGGCATAAATAACATGAATAAAAAATTAGATATTGTAAAAAAAAAAAAAAAAAAAAAAAAAAAAAAAAAAAAAACGAAAANAGATATTAGGGGAAAAATGAATTTATTGTTTAAAGAAATAAATTAATCATTAAAAGAATTACTTCTTTAAAGATAACCTTGTATAATTAAATTTAAAGCTGTCAAGAGATATTGAATTCTGCAATTCGTTTGGACATGTTGGAAGGTACAAAGATGTGTAATGTCAAGCTACCGTTTAAATGCCATACCTGGTCAGCCAAAGCTTGAGGAGCACGACGGGGTATTGTAAACTGTAAAATTGTAAAATCCAATAGCTGTGGCGTTGCTTATAAAGACTGTGAAATTCGAACAGCACTTGTTAAATTAAAACTCAAGCTACCATCCAAACGATACATTTCATGCAAACATGAGTATATACAAATATAGCTGCATATGAGTATATGACGTGTTAAAGTAACTAAATACATAAACTGCTTGTCTGTGTTTGACAGAAAACTTCTGGCAACTCAGCAAACATCTAATCTGCTGCAAAGTTTTACAGAATTTAACAGAGTAGACTTCATTTTCAGGTTTTCAGTTTCACTAAAGATAATTTCCACAAAACTCAAATTTAATTACAACGTCACAAAATCTAAAACAAGTGCACTCAAAATAAAAGTAAACACTTTTGCTTTTCCCTTTTCAAGTCAAATAAAACGTCCTTCATTAAAGAAGTAAACATGTGAATGTGTATGTGAATAAAACATCATCGACTCATTAATCAAACAGAAGCAACAATGTCACTCTGCCTAAATTACACCGCAATGATATTTTTTCTCTCGGTGGAATAATGATTATGGCATGTGGATTATGGTTTCCATGGTAATAGATGCAGAGACATGTAGCCATTACAACAGAAAGTGAGCGTTCTACATTTCTCCTTGGAGATGAATAGAGTGGGGGTTCAAGTCATCTCGACATATTGTGTTCATGATGAGTTGCCAAGCAATATGTTATTAATGCAGCGATGTGTTTAATGTAAACCATTGAAATTATATTATAAACAATTGCCTGGGTTATTTGAAACACTGTGTCGAGATGAGCGCTACTGGTAGCGTGTTGCGGTTCATTCTGTAGCTCCTCGACATACGAAATTTTCTACTAATATTTACTTCCAATACATATATATATATATATATATATATATATATATATATATATATATATATATATATGTCTTATAAACAGTTTGGATTGTTTGTTGTATTTTGTTTCTATCCACGGTGTTTGTGGCTCAAACTTTATGAGGCCCAGTTCTTCCTTTTGACTCCAATGCACTTTCAAATAGTGTATTTTCGGGTACATCTTTAATGTATTTTTGCCAATGGTGATCTCTTATCGAAATAATGGAATAAAATCTTGAATGGCATAAAACATTCGTTACATGATCAACATAACATATTTCTATCGAGTATAAACCCTGTTATAATGTCAATGGGTTTAAATGTCTTCAATTCGAGAATACTAACATTATGGTCAACGTGCTGGATTAAAGTCGGAAATTGAGAGAATAACAATGTTATCTGGAACAATTTCATCTAACACAATGCCATTTCCAAAAATGTTTGAAACCCTTGTTTCGTTTTAATGCATAATTTATATTTTGTGGTACAATAATGTTTCCCTGATTCATGTTATTTCCTCTTTTCCTCTTTTTTTCACAGGATGAATTTTCTACAACTTCCAACTTTCATCGGATCTTTACTTTCCGTCCTGGTGTCCATGGGAACGACAAATGCAGTAATTGCGTGGCCCTGCCCTTACTCATGCCAGTGTGACTCAAGGCTCCAGACAGTCCGATGTGCGCATGTGTATGGTCCCAAGTGGCCTGTGGTCCCAACCAACATCCCTAGTGACGTCAGATCGATGCACATCTCGGGTCAGAATATCACCATCGTAGGACCACTATCGAGGTCCAACCTCACAAACCTTCGCAAGCTGGAGATTGTTCGAAGCAACATCCGGGAATTGCAAGACAGTGCTTTAGTGATGGCACCAAAACTCAGACGCCTCAATCTGAGCGAGAATAGTCTCAGAGTCATGCCACATGCCGTGGCATCCTTGCGAATATTGAAAGAATTAATCCTCAACAAGAACTTCATCTCGGAGTTGGATCCCGCCGATTTTGATAATCTGACTAAACTGAGAGTGTTAGATTTGAGTGTGAATAACATATCAATCTTGTCACCGGGGCTATTCCATTCGTTACTAGAATTACGCCGGTTGAACCTGAGTTATAATGCGATCATGTCTGTTGATGAAACTACTTTTCAACCACTGATATACCTTGAGGACCTATCACTGTCTAATAACAAGATTACGCAATTGTCACCACAATGGATGAACAGTCTTCGATCTTTGTGGATCCTTGAAATGAACGCTGCGATCATAGAACCATCACAGGCCGCTCATCTCTTACCGATTGGCGAGTCCGTCAGGTATCCCAACCTTCAACAGCTTCGCATGGCAGGGAATATGATCACAGATGTACCTTGCCGTGCCCTTCAACAACTCCACGGTGTACAACTACTCGACTTAAGCCATAATAACATCAAAATCCTCCCTGATTTATGCTTTTCGGGGATGATTTCACTGGAGGAGCTGCTCCTTATATCCAACAGAATCTCTACCATGGAATTCGCTTTTCAAAACGTGACAAAATTAGCAACTTTAGACCTGAGTGACAATTGCCTTGAAGAAATAGAAGCTGGACTATTCTTCGAAACATTTCTGCAGAAGCTCTACATGAATCAAAATAAATTCTCTGAAGTGACAGAAAATACATTTGCATACGCGTATTGGCTGACACAAGTATTTCTTCGTTTCAATCAAATATCGGAAATATCAGATATAGCCTTCTACACAAACAACGAACTGACAACGCTAGATCTTCGTGACAATGCTCTTCGCCATGTAGGTGAACAATTTATAAACCTTACTCGTTTATCATTTCTTGCATTCAGTGGAAATCAGATTCGAATGATACAAACGAATGCGTTCGAAGGGACATCTATGAGTCTCATCTACTTACATAACAACAGCCTTACAACATTGTCAAAGAAAATATTTACATACATGCCGAGAATAGAGGAAATGACACTGTATGACAATCCTTGGCACTGCGACTGCAAAGTTCGTTACATATGTCAAAGCTTAATTGAAACCATGAAGGGAGATGGCTCATCGTTGCCTTGGTTTAAAAACTCATCTGAAATGAAGTGTGCTTCACCAAAGTCCTTCCAGTCCCAAATGATGGCTGGTGTCAAGCCATTTCAGATGATATGCAGTACATATGCTTCTGCGTTAGCCATTCAGCTGATCGTAGGTTTATCGTTATCTGCTGTCGCGATCAGTACTGCATTGTATGTTGTTCAGCTTTATTGTAAAGCAAAGAAAATGGAGAGGAACGGTGTCGGTGATGCAGGAAAATGTCTAGCTTGATTTTCGCTCAATTTTGGATCATTATTTGTTTGATATCAACCGGTGAGATTTTCTAGTGAACTCTTTGTTTAAGACTTTTATAACATCACGTTCCAGTACCTAACAGACATACACAACAAACTGCTTTATTTTTCCTGCACCTTGTATCTGTACTATACACTTTATTTGTGTACAGTTCTCCATACTGGAGGAGCTCAAGGAGAAGAAGAGGGACGTCAAAAAAAGTCTCACAATAATCTGCAACTTTTTTCTAGTTCAGCCAATTCTGAAGAATTGATATGGTTTCTTGATCACTCGCACGATCATCGGGGTGTTGCTACAATACAGTAGCGATTGATCGCAAATCAATGGCCAGCTTCAAAATTGAACGCGCACTTTCGTTCGCATTAGGTCTGCGTTTTTAAAAGAAGCCCATGAAACAATGATTTTGAGATCAATTGCAACTTTAGTTGAACACCCCTGTAGTAAATTTAAAGCATTTGTACGTGAGTTAAGCTCTATTAATGTTGTGACAAAATGGACAATATCAAGTTCTAATGTGCATTAATCATGTTAATGAAGTTCTCGGTGATCTCTTTTATGTAGTCATACATTTTCGTGAAAACCCAGAGTATGTCTCGCATTTTCTGAAAATAAAATAAATTCAATTAACGCTATCCATTTGCTACCTATTACAGCAGATTTGTGTGACTGCACCTTTAGTTTTACTCATGATTCATCTCTTTAACTTTTTTTAATCTGAAAATTTTAAGGCTGAATCACACCTTTGGGTTTAAAGCAAACGTCTGCCCAGCGTTTGTGACTCGCTATAAACGTAGAAATACGGAACAAATACGCTTGGTGGACGTTGAAGACATTCGTCTAGCACTCTAATTACGCACTCTGTATTCCTTTATTCACATAGTGTTGTGAATGCTGGGCAGAATATGGCTATAAACGCAGAGGTGCGAGTCAGTATTAATGGATTATACGTTATTTTATGTATAAACCTAAATGTAAGCCAATTTAACAATTACTAAAGGAGGATGCAAAATGTAGTACAGTGGTCAACTTATATCTCATCATAAGAAAAAGAATAGAATTATGAAAATATGTTATGGGGCAGATCACATGTACAATATTTATAATTAAAATTGCCAGATGTAATTGTATTGACCACTTTAAACTATTTGCCCCTCTGTTGCAAATTATATGTATAGAAATCTATGTCCCCTTGAAAAAAAAACATAATTGCAAACCCACTTTATGAAATTTCGCTAAACCTGACTAGTAAACTTCATGCCAAGTACAGGTAGAGTTATATTTCTATGGTGCACTTAAAATGAATTTAAATCAGACAAGTATAGAGCAATAAATTAACTTTACAATTATTTTATATGAAATTGGCATCTTTAGTAGGAATCCTAAATATGTTGACCTTTTAAGACTTCTATTTCATTTTACTGATGGTTTTCTGTGATATCATTATTAATTGTTCTAAGATTAGAATCGGTCGTAGGAGTGGAGTGGTGACATCTCCTAAAAGCGTAATAAATTTATACAAAAAGATGATACAAAATCTGCCAACTGAGTGACTGAATATTTCTATTCTATCTCTCATTTTCATATTGCCCAAGGTTATGTCTACCAAACCCTTAGAGACATCATTTCATCTTTAAGAATATCCGTCTCGAAAGAGCTTGAAATGTCAATGTTCCGTATATATATTTGTCTGGTATTGATCTTATTATAAGCTTTTGAATGACAAGGCAGATGTCTGGGTGAGATGAAATTCTGAAAAGAGAGTGTGGGGGAGGGAGATAGGGAGAGAGAGGGGGAGGAAGAAGACTTAATAATCCTGCCTTTACGAAAACATATTCATAAACAATTCTTTATTGCGATTTTCTTGACGTATGGATTTCTTTGATCGGCATTACATATCTATTGGTTTCCGATATTGAATTTGAGCTATATTAAAAGATCGAAGCTGGCTAGCAAATAATTTTGTGTATTTGATAGGAGTTTCAATATTTGATTGCAACTTGTGAATATGAATTAAACGATTTGGCCAAAATCATTAGAATTTCTTTGATATCCCCGTCAATATTAAAAATGAATTATGACCCGACCTATTTGACCTTCCCATCTGTCAGATGTTGATATTCAATCCCATTTAGACCTGCAAACACACAAACCACACATACATACACACCCACAAACTCACGCATCAATATACAAATATGTATGTCGACCTCTCTCTCTCTCTCTCTCTCTCTCTCTCTCTCTCTCTTTCTCTCTCTCTCTCTCTCTTGTAATGTTTGTTTCTATCTCCAACACTTTTCTCAAGCCCAAGCGCCTCACTCCTCCAAACTGGATTTGGCGACACCGATGAAAGATTAAGCTACAGTAGCAAAGACTTTATCTTCATGAGATATGAAGTTAACGCAAAACGATTTTCTTTTCTGACACCAATGAGGCATTTTTT